>JAJTUV010002950.1:0-207500 GCA_021653895.1 Mastomys natalensis
GAAGACCCTCGAATACCTAGGCACAGGGGAAAAGTTCCTGAACAGAACACCAATGGCCTATGCTCTAAGATCAAGAATTGACAAATGGGACCTCATAAAATTGCAAAGTTTCTGTAACGCAAAGGACATTGTCAATAGGACAAAACGGCAACCAACAGATTGGAAAAAGATCTTTACCAATCCCACATCCCATAGAGGACTAATATCAAATATATACAAAGAACACAAGAAATTAGACTCTAGGCAACCAAATAACCCTATTAAAAAATGGAGTAAGGAGCTAAACAAAGAATTCTCAACTGAGGAAATGAGAATGGCCGAGAAGCACCTAAAGAAATGTTCAGCATCCTTGGTCATCAGGGAAATGCAAATCAAAACAACCCTGAGATTCCACTTCACACCAGTCAGAATGGCTAAAATAAAAAACTCAGGTGATAGCAGATGCTGCTGAGGATGTGGAGAAAGAGGAACACTCCTCCATTGTTGGTGGGATTGCAAGATGGTGCAGCCACTATGGAAAACAGTCTGGTGGTTCCTCAGAAAATTGGACATATCACTACCTGAGGACCCAGCTATACCACTCCTGGGTATATATCCAGAAGATGCTCTAACACATAACAAGGACATATGCTCCACTATGTTCATAGCAGCTTTATTTATAATAGCCAGAAACTGGAAAGAACCCAGATGCCCTTCAACAGAGGAATGGATACAAAAAATGTGGTACATTTATACAATGGAATATTACTCAGCTATTAAAAACAATGAATTTGATAAATTCTTATATAAATGGATGGAACTAGAAAATATCATCCTGAGTGAAGTAACCCAATCACAAAAGAACATACATGGTATTCACTCACTGATTATTGGATTTTAGCCCAGAAGCCTGAAATACCCAAGATTCAACTCACAGACCACATAAAGCTCATGAAGAATGATGACCAAGTAGGGGAGGCTTCAGTCCTTCTTAGAAGGAGTAACAAAATACTCAAGGGTGCAAATATGGAGACACAGTGCAGGACAGAAACTGAAGGAGGGGCCGTCTACAGACCATTCCACCTGGATACCCATCCTATGTGCAGTCACCGAAGGTAGAGGTTGATGTGGATGTCAGGATGTACATGCTGATAGGAGACTGATATAGCTGTCTCCTTAGAGGTCTGCAAGAGTCTGACATACTCAGAGGCAGATGCTCACAGCTAACCATTAAACTGAGCATGGGGTTCCCAATGGAGAAGATAGAGTGAAGGCTGAAGGAGTTGAGAGGATTTGCGACACCATGAGGAAAGCAACAATCCCAACCAACCAGAGCCCCCAGGGTCTAAACCACCAGCCTGGGAGCGCTTAGGGAGGGACCCATGGCCCCAGCTATATATGCAAGAGAGCTATATATAAGTGGGAGAAGAGATCCTTGGTCCCATGAAGGCTGGACGTCGTGGGGGGGGGGATACTCGAGGGTGGGGAGGTGAGGTATGGGGAAGGGTGGGTAGGGGTACACCAACGTGGAAGCAGGAGGAGGGGGAAGGGATAGTAAGTTCCTGGGAGGGAGTGGGGGAAATGGGGTAAGGAGAGAACATCTGAAATGTAAAAAAAAATTTCCAAGAAAAAAAAAAAGAATAAGTATACACTTGAAGTATGGGTAATAACACATGCATATTTTTTTTTTTTGGTTTTTTTTTTTTTTTTTTTTGAGACAGGGTTTCTCTGTGTAGCCCGGGCTGTCCTGGAACTCACTCTGTAGACCAGGCTGGCCTCGAACTCAGAAATCCGCCTGCCTCTGCCTCCCAAGTGCTGGGATTAAAGGCGTGCGCCACCACCGCCCGGCACACATGCATATTAAACACATAATTTTTATTAGTTTTGTTTGTCCTTTCTGCTTATCTTACCATGTATTTATTTACAAATTTTTATATAAATGTCTATACAAGTTGCACACAACAGTACATCTATGTAAACCAGGTAAGCCTTGATTATTTTTTACTATGGAAGAGATCAAAGGCAAAAAATAAAAGTAGTATTTGACTAATTTAAAACAACTTTCAGGAAAAAAAATATGTAGGAGAAATACTAACAACAAGTTTGTGAAACTTAGACATGAGGGGGGCAGAGAAGAGGGAGAGAGGAAGAAAGGAGTGAGTGAGGGAGAGGGAGAGGAACTAGTGAGGAGCAATGAAGAATGCAGGGAATAGGATTGTTTCAAGCAAGTTAAAAATTAAAGCTAGAATACAACCAATGTGATTTTGAGAACATCTCCAAGGTTTCTGAATCATATGAAAGATGAACTCAAGTGTGTAATTAGATGGAAATATATAGATAGGGAATAATTATTATTGTGTTATTGGTCTGCCATACCCTATCTCTAACACACTAAGCCCAGTTTTAAGGTTAGCAAAAGGGATTTTAGATATATAAGTAGGAAAGAGCAAGTTTGCCTGAAATCGTAGCTCTGATTCTGAAAGATATTTGAAAGTAAAAACATCCATCAGCCAATGTAGATAAAACAACATCAAAATATTCCTTCTGACATCTGTGTACTCATTTTTAGTTTGCCTTGATTTCTGCGATTACTAGAATCTATTTCTCTTGAAATAAGCAAATATTAAAAAATTAACTGAGAATTTATCTCTTATTTTACCTAAATAATGTTTATCTAATGTCAATTCATATTCAATTTTTTCATAAGTGCTAGTAAACAAATTATATTTTCAAGATGAATTTCAAAATGCTCAAATCAGATAAGGAATGACTATGGAAACAGGACACAAGGAGAAGTAATGGGGGATTTGGAATTGACATAATTATCAAATAGGTAGACGTAAGGGAACAGAGAATTCAAAGAACACAATGACTATAGCTATTTCAAGTTAGGAACAGTGCTTACTTTCTACAGAGTAGCATAGACCTGGAAGTCCTGAACTTTTTTTTGATTCCTTTTTAGAAACCTGAAATGTACATTATATGGCTCTTTGAACTCATCTGAAGTTTCACAAGTTAGAAAACATTTCATTAGTGAACTGAGACACATGAACTCGAGCACTAAGACATAAGCAAATGAAAACGTAAATTGAGGTTTAATAAAGTGTGGTTCAAATAAAGATAGTATAAAATGGGACTTTAAATGAAAGTTAAACAACGAATGATTGTTTCCTAAGAACAAAAGGAGTAGAGTTAAGTTTAATTTTCTGTGTTTGGTAAGAATAGAATCAGATCTTTAGCCTGAAGTCAGGATATAATATATGAGAAAATAAATTTGTAAAAAGGAGAAAGAAAGAAAGAGAGAGAGAGAGAGAGAGAGAGAGAAAAGAAAAAAGAATTTGCAATGATATATTGAGAAGGATAGATGTACAAAATGCATTAATGTGGCATAATATGGGAATCAGCATGAGAAAAAAAGAAGTAAATCTACACTTGTAACGTTACACATCTACACTTGTAATTTTACAAATACAAACAAAAATACTAAGCCAACCTGGTATACTACCTTTTTATACAAAATAGCTATAGTGGTACTATAATTAATAAAATATAATTGGACATATTTTTATATTTGTGTAAAACTTAAGATGCTGTTAAGAATTTAGTTATAATTTTAAAAAGTAGTGTTTTAGTGTATAAGAGGACATGCATACTATGTTTTCTAAGACTACTCAATAGGTATGAAAATATATTTTTCCTGTAGATGCATTTCCATAATATATTTTTAATAAACCACATATATTTTTACTTTTACTTTAAAAAAATGCAGAAGGCAACTGAGAGAGTAGAAAATACTAAAATGCTACAATGTAATATATATATATATATATATATATATATATATATATATATATATATATATTCTTTAAAGGTATTTATTTATTAAAGAATTCCAGAATAGGTACATCATATTTTTAAGTTTTATATAAACAACTTGCTAAATATGAGCCTTAAATTCGTATAACTTTATGTAAATGTATGTGAATATATATTGGTGGTATTCTGAAAATTAGTTGACAAGAATTGTCTAGAAACATGGGCTCCATTTATCACTCTGTAAAGCATTTATTTTACTGTAACTCTAGGTGAATATGAAAAAAAAAAACACAAGAAGGAGAATTTCCAAGAAAAAGCAGAGCTTTCACTTTTAATTCACACATATTTAATTGAATCCCTAATAGTCTTTTTATAGTAATAGAATTGGTGACTTCTTTATTTCTTTTTTTTTTTTTTTTTTTTTTTTTTTTTTTTTTTTTTGGTTTTTCGAGACAGGGTTTCTCTGTGTAGCCCTGGCTGTCCTGGAACTCACTCTGTAGACCAGGCTGGCCTCGAACTCAGAAATCTGCCTGCCTCTGCCTCCCAAGTGCTGGGATTAAAGGCGTGTGCCACCACCACCCGGCGACTTCTTTATTTCTATAAATTATTATTATTATTATTATTATTATCATTATTATTATTTTTACAGTACAGTCATTATATCCCTCCTGGTCTACCCTCAACAGTTTCTCATCCCATTCCTCCTCCCCCATCTCCAAGAGGATATCCCCAACCCCTCCCCAACCCTCTAGACCTCCTCCCTCCTTCGGGACTTAAGTCTCTTGAGGGTTAGGTACATCTTCTCTCACTAGGCCAGACCAGACAGTCCTCTGCTGTATGTGTCAGGGGCCTTGGACCAGTTCTTATATGCTGTCTGGTTGGTAGCTCAGTATCTGAGAGATCATGGGGGGTCTAGCTTATTTAAGACTGCTGGTCTTTCTATGAGTTCAAATTTACCAATTCTACTGCAAAACAACTAAAATGAATGCTTGGCTATTAGTTATCATTGAAAAAAATAACAAGTGAAAAAAGTAATAACAGAAATTTGAACTGGTAAAAGATATCTGGTTAAAAAACCAACATGTAATGACTATACTGCTTGAAATTTTAAGCCTAATGATAGCCCTATGCGATATCTTAAGGTCAGCATCTGTATGCCTAGGATCATACAAGCATAGTAATCATACTGAGTAGAATGAGTCTTATGAAGCAGAAAGAAAAATGCCCTCCCATTTAAACACACACACTTTTATTACTCTCTCTGATAAATATGCTCTTGACATGAGTTATTAGTAACTTTCTTATTGCTGTAACAAAACATCATAACCAATACAACTTATAGAAGTGAGGGTTTACTTTGGGCTTATGGTTCCAAAAGGATAAGAGTCCATGACCATTACAGTAGGAGAGCATGGCTCAGACAGATATGAATGACAACTGGAGCTGAAAGCTGAGACCTCACAATTTGAACTGCAAGCAAGGAACAGAGAGGAAATTGATAGCAGCACCATATAAAATGGACAACTCCAACAAGTATTTGGTACCCAAGACTGTGGGTGACATTTGGGTCAAACTACATTCCACTTCCTGGTCTCCACAGGCTATATCATAATAGAAAATGCAATTTGGTCTAAAATGCACTTAGCCCAACCTCAAAAATCTCTATAGACTTTCACAGTGCTCAACAGTTTAAAATTCCAAAGTCTCTCACATGATTCAAGATAATATTTTAGCTACATCACCCAGTAAAATACAAAAGCAAATTATATGCTTCTAATATGAAATGGCACGGAATATATGTTACCATTCTAAAGAGAGGAATGGAGGCATAGTAAGAAAATACAGGATCAAAAGGTATTACCCAAAATCAGCAGGGCAAATATTGACTTCTCTAGATACATAAACAGAACTGCATATTTCTGCCCCTCCATATTTGCTGCATATAAAATACACCCCAATCCCTCCCTCCCCCACTCTCCCTCAGGCTGGTTCTGCCCACTGTATACAGCTCTCCTTGCCAGACATCACAGGGGTCTGGCATCTCTCTGAGTACATCAGAGGTTTTATGTCCACAGATTCACACGATATCACACAGTAGCCCCTTAGGGCTTCCATGCAGGGAGTTCCTTGTTACAAAGCTAGCTTTAGCAGTCCTCTGAAACAATGAAGGGGAAATCCACAACCTTGCTTCTACTTATGTATCCCCCATGACTCTAAAGCCTAGACCATAGAAATGATACTTCCAAGTTCAGACGCCACCTTGGGATGGACTGTGGCAACATTAAATCATATTTGAAGCAGCTTCTTTCCCCATATTTCTTACACAAACTGGAAGAATAGCTGGGTGGGGTCTAGCCCCGAGGGAACCCTGATTTAACCAATAGAATCATCTTTGATGGATTATTTTTCTAAAAAAATCTACGATTTACATATTTATATTATTACTTTATGTGTAGATGTGTTTTGCCTGCACATATTGGTGCTTATGAAGGTCAGAAGAGGGCTTTAGACCCTCTGGGACTGGAGTTAAGATAGTTGTGAGGCTTAATGTGGATGCCAGAAATTGAACTCCAGTCCTCTGCAAGAGCAACAAATACTCTTAAGCACTGAGCCAACTCTCTAGCCACAGTAATGGCTGCTTAATTTGATGACATTATTGGTATGTGGTGAACATTAGGAAGAAGAGTGTAATTGGCAAATGTAGGTCATTGGAGGTAAAAAACTGAAGGGTAAGTAAGTATTGTCCTCAGTCAGTCTTTCCTCACCATTTCTAGCTGCTGTGAGGAAAGAAGCAGTGCTCTGTCAGGCCTTTGCACTGTGCTGTGCTAGCTTACCAACAGGCAACAAAACTGGAGAGAGCTAGCCAAACATGGATTCAAACCTATGAAGCTCTGAACTTAAGTGATTTATTTTCTTTTCTAAAGTTGGTTTTGTTAAGTGTTTTACTAGGGACAAATCCTTAACTAATCCAGATTTACATGTATTGTTCATGTGTTAGCCCTCCATGACTGTAGCATAAACCTGAAACCATGCACTTACTAAGAGGGAAAAAAAAGTTGTTTATTTGATTTGTGGTTTCAGGGATCTCAGTCCATGTTGGATTAGCCCTTTTTTGCTTTTAAGTATATGAAGAGGCAGAAAATCATGATGGAATTCACATGTTAAAGTAAAAGACTGGTTTGGCTAAGGCTAGGGCACAAAGGGCAGAGAAAGGAAGAAAGGGATAGGTTTCAATATTCTTTTCAAGGACATCTCCTTTCCCTTCATACCCCTAATGGGCTCCATTATCTATAGATCCTGTCACCTCTCCATGGCAACTCATGGTGAAGACAAAGCCTTTCAAATATGGACATCTGAAAAGCTGTCTAGATTCAAACTATAGTACACCGATGCAGGCAATTATGTAAGAAACAAAGGCTTCTATAGTAGTTTGAAATGTGAGGTTAAATGTTGCAAGTTTAGAATGATACTCATGGAAAATAAAAAGTTATTAGCTAATTAGGCTTATTAAGTTAATAGTTTGACCACAAGTGAGAAAGATTATATACAGGATACAGATTTATTTAAAATGCTGCCATTTGGATCATGAGTAGAAAATCAGATTTTCATTCCAATTCAAACTTTTGCTTAGAGAAGAATAATGAGTGATTACAATCTAAATGTGTCATTCAACATCTTAAAAAGGGAATGTGCTATTATTCTAGTGATGAAGGCAGAACAATTAAACGTGGCTAAATGAGACACAATTGTCTTATAACAAGAAATTAAGAAACTAACTACAGACATTACCTGTATAATTTTAGGCAAATGAGCACTGTATGTGTAATATTTACTTGTTCTCTACAATTTGTCTCTTCTGTTAAATCGATTTTATTAATCAGTGAGCTATCATTGGGAGCAAATCAAATTTAAGGCTTCCCACTTTTTCTTAAAAATTATAATGGCGTATACTGAAGTCAGTACTTAATATTAAATACACATCTTTAAAAATTGATTTTGTAGGAATAAATTGGGTATTTCATGTATCATTTTAGTGAGACACAATTTTGATCAAAATAGCCTTATGCAATTAATTTCACCTTTGGTGACAGCATGTTTGAATATCAGGGAATTTTCATATGCTCCATTCAAGGCAGGGTGTGTTTGAATACTCAGTAAGTCTTTTCAAAGTGCTAAAGGCATCCCGATAAGAAGGTATGTCTGCTAAAATTAAGTTTTAATTGGAACTCTGAGGTGAATATTCAAAACACAACTTAAAAAACATCATGCTTTTATGTAATGGTTCTGTTTTTTAAATGTTCTTCATTATAAGAAGGTGGTTGCCCGCTGGGAATTCCCAACCCAGTGATGGAAACATAATGTCCAAATTCTTATTCATAACAACTAACAATAATAAACAACATATAAAATGACTATAAATAGCATATTATAAACACATTTATGAACAAGGATATTTATAAAATACACATATACGTATGAGTGTAAAAGTTTGTTGTAAATATTTGTATGTGCAAATATTTGTAAATTGTTAAAACAAATGTATAAGGTTCTTTACCAAAAAAAGTTGATAGTTTATTGGTCATAAAAGTAATATATGCAAAAAATGAAGAGGTGTGCTTACCTATTTTGTATCTTAAAATTCAAATCATAGCAAATACAAATCATTTGGTGCGTTACTTTCATTTTTAAAAGGTATCTAAATTATGATTTGATTTTTCAAGGTTCCTTTAATTTAATGACCATATATTCATTCATTAATTAAACAAAATATTTATTGAGTTATTGTGCAATATGCCTGTAAATGTTGTAGACATTGAGGACACAGTAATAAATCACAGTGACTCTAGTGCCTTCTTGATTTGACGTTGAAGGAGCCTGAGAAACAATTAAGCAGGGATGTACCAGTCATATGGTATTAGAGGTTAATAGGCACTCCACAGAGAATTAAATGAGATGATCTTTGAACTTCGTTAAGTGTCAGTGAACTTCTCTCTAACAACATAACAATTAACTTGAAACTTGAATGACAGTGGCAGAAGAAAACAAACCTCAGCATTATCTAATTACATCCTCTTCTACTAGCTCTGCTCCTCTTTGAAACAGCAACCTCTAAGAGAAACTGTAGGCATGCATGAATTTTCTACTGCACAGAAGTGAGGCTACTCTAGTAAATATGTTCATAAGCACTATGTTGCATGAATTTTCACTATGAAATTTCAGTATTAGACATGACAATCAAAACATTATCAGGGCCTCAGCTAGGCAAATTCTCTTTAAATTATATTACAATATATGAGTAAATTAATTAATATGATTATAGTAATGTAACTGGGTGAGGAATTCAGTATTATACTTGTAATATCATTACTATTATTATAATCATTATTTTTGCAATATAGAGAATGAAACCCAGAACCTTATAAATATTAGCCAAACTGTGCATGCCTATGTGACTGTGTAAGGGTATCTTGGTTCTTGGCTGGGCATGAGCCTGGAACCCCGAGACTCCAAGGGAGAAACAACAGGAGTTCGGTCATGTCCCCAGAACCCAGGGTCCTGACAAGCAATCTAATCTCCATGGATCTACATTGTTAAGTCACATAGGCCATTTACAGCCCCTCCCAAAGTCCACAGGTAAAGGGTGTGACTACAGGCCTCAGGCCCTAGAGATTTACATACTAATGAAGGTCAGAGGGCTGAGCCAATTAAGCATTCTTCCCCAGACCCTTCCCACTTCTCCCTTCCTATTTAACTCAGGTTTGCCCTGAGTTTCAGGGGGGTACATCCAGATCCATCCACCACCTGCCATGACAATAAACCCTTTTGGAACCAAGGACTTCCTCATATCATTGGGGCCTGCCATTGCCAAAGCTTCCATCCTCTGGAACCTTAGACTTTCTCCTGGATGTGGGACCCTCCACCTGGAAGCCTCCAGGACTCCTCTACTGTGGCCCCTTTTCCCACACATGCTGTGCCAGATGAATGGTAATTAAAATAGAATTTTTTTCTCTGTGTGTAGGAGTGCACACACATATGTTTGTGCGCACATGTATTTGTGATGCATGTTCAGGTCTGAGTGCCCATGAACACATATGCTGAGGCCAGGGGAAAAATATGTTCCTCTATTTCTATATACTTCAGTGCCTAAAATAGTACCATACAGAGTGAATTGGAAGCTTACCTATTTGGGAGGGTTGCTCAGACATGTTCTTGAAATCTGCCTGCCTTCATTACCTAATGCCATAGAAAGGGGCACAAACAGCCATACCCAATGTTTTACATGGGTTCTGGGGATTCAAACTCAACTTCTCATGCTTGCACAACAAGTAATTTAACACATTGTACAATTTCCTCAGGTGTCAAAATTTATAATTTTTCCAAAACATTTTTGAGAGGAAAATAAAATGAATAAATTATTTATTCATTGTATTAAATAAAATATTTTAATAATAGTTAAAAATATGTTAATAGAAATCTACTAGTTTTTAATTATTAAGTCAGGTATTTCTAAAGTTATATTTTTCTATCAGCTTATTAAAGTTTCCAAAGCAGGCATTACAGCAAGATCTCCCTCCAACTTTACTATGAATTCCAATGCATTTCCTATATTTTCACCCCTTGCTATATGATATGTAATTGTCAATTTAATACTATGTATGTTTAACTATACAAAATGACTTTTTGATATACACATACATGATGAAGTAATTACCACTATCAGACTAATTAGGACACCATTTCCATTGATTTGTGAGGGTTTCCATTTGTTTTTGAGATTTAAAACTCATTCTGTAACAAAATATGAATACATATTATCATTAACAATAATCACCTTGATATACAATAGACCACCAGGATTCATTAGATTTTATCATCTGTATATGTTCACACAACCCTAAGATTTACGCTCTGATGTATAGAATTGTGATATGTGACTCAATATTCTTATTCTGTTGAATTGTTACTGACTTAGAACAAACTAGGCTACTATCTATACAACCTTCTGAAAAAAGAAAGTAAAACATGGAAGCACTTAGAAGGACTTAGAATGAAAGGGAAAAAACAAGACTACAAGAATAAAGGCCAAGGAACAATCAGTAAAGTGTCATAAAATTAAAAAAAATAACTTAGATAAGGTCTTAGGGTTCTTTTGCTGTGATAAAGCACCATGACCAACAGCAATTTGGAGAGGAAAGATTTTTATCAGTTTACACTTCCACACCACATTGCATCACTGAGGGAAGTCAGGTCAAGAACTCAAGGCAGAAGCCTGGAGGTAAGAGCTGAAGAAGGAGGCATAGAGAAATGCTGTTTGAGTGTTCCTTGTGACTTTCTTATAGTGCCCAGGAAAACTAACCCTGGGATAGCACTATCCACAGTTTGATGAGTCTTCCCATATCAATCATCACACAAGGAAATGCATCACAGGTTTTCCCATAGGCCAGTCTTGGGGGCATTTTATCAATTGAGGTTCCCTTTTCCAAAAGATTCTAGCTTGTGTCAAGTTGATACAAAGTTAGACAAATACGTATCAGGTGTGAAGACCATGTCATGCACAGGATAAATAATGGAAGAATGATAATAATAGAAATCCAGTCCATGCCACACTCAGCTACATCTACTCAGAAGAATTCCCCACCTTGTATAATGCACATAGGATCATCATTTGCAGTTCATAAAGACATTAACACCATGGACTAAATGAATCACATTTATTTTCTCTCAAATATTACATAATGTTGCTTTATACTGTTCTGTCACTAAACCAAAACACACTGCCACAAGGAAAGCATAACAGCAAGTACTAGACAGTTGCTGTGTTACCCAACTATGTATTTTACCCCTGAACCCAGAGTTATCACAGTTAAACATGGCTTCTAAGACACTACCAATGTGATGTTAGGAGAACATATTTTTCAATAACATGCAATTTGTTTACTGTAAACTTGTATGACCACATTGGAAATCAATTTGGTAGTTTCTGAGAAAATTTGGAATAGGTCTATATCAAGACTCTGCTATACCACTCCTAGACATATACCCAAAGATGCCCCAGTTTCCACAGGGACACTTGCTCAACTATGTTCATAGCAGCTTTATTCATAATACTCAGAAACTGGAAACAACCTAGATGTCCCTCAGATGAAGAATGAATAGAAAATGTGCTATATCTACACAATGGGACACTATTCATCTATTAAAAACAGACATCATGAATTTTGTAGACACATGGGATGGAACTTGAAAATGTCATCCTGAGTGAAGTAACTCAGACCCAAAAGACATGTATGGTATGCACTCACAGATAAGTAGATATTAGCCATAAAGTACAGAATCCTCATAATGCATCCCACAGACCCATATAAATTAAATAAGAATGAAGGTCCACATGAGAATGCTTAAATCACACTTAGAAGGGGGAGCAAAATAGTCAGGGGCAGATGGAGGGAGGGAACAGAGTGGGAGAGGGGAAAGGGGAGGGAAATGGGGGATTCAGGATCAGGTGTGGAGAAAGGCATGAGAGATGGCCAGATGGCCATGAGAATGAATGGAAATCTGCAACATGGCGAGGACATGCCAGAGACCTGGTATAAGGTAGGTTCCCAAGAATCAGTGAGGTGACCTTAGCTGAGACTCACTGCAGTGGGGATATAGAACCTAAAGAGGCCACCTTTTGCTGCCAGGCAGGAACAGGGACCCCAGTGGAGTATTAAGGGACACTAACCCACTCACAAAATGTTCAACCCAAAATTTATCCTGCCCCCCCAAAAAAAAACCAAAGCAAGCAAGCAAGCAAGCAAACAAACAAACAAAGGTACTGGGATAGAGCAGAGACTGAGGGAATGAGGGAATAGCCAAGCATAACCAGCCCAACTTGAGACCCATCCCATTGGCAAGTATCAATTCATAAAAATACTAGTGATGCTCTGTAATGCTGGCAGACAAGAGCCTAGCATGAGTGTTTTCTAATGGTCTCCACCCTGAAGCTGACTCAGACAGATGCAGTGACCCATAGCCAAACATTAGATGGAGCTTGGTGAGTCTTATGAAAGAGCTGGGGGGAGGATTGAGAGCCCCCGAGAGGGATAGAAACACCACAGGAAAACCAAGAGTCAACTAACCTGAACACTGGGGGACTCTCAGAGACTAAACCAATAACTAAAGAGCATACATGGGCTGAACCTAGGCCTTGCTGCACATATGTAGCAGATGTGCAGCTTGGTCTTCATGTGGGTCCTGAACAATTATAGCAGGAGCTATCCCTAAAGCTGTTTCCTGTCTGTGAAATCTGTTCTCCATAACTAGGCTGTCTTGTCTGGCCTCATTAGGAGAAGATGCACCTAGACCTGAAGATATTTGATGTACCAAGGTGGAGGGATATCCATGGAGGGTCTGGGATGGGGGACAGCAAGCAGGATGTAATGTGAATAATAATAGAAAAGTAACCATTATGTCTGCATGATGCATCATGTAAGAGTCCTGTATGATTGGTTTCTTCAATATATCAAGAATAGAATATCCACTGACCAATATGAACAGACAAGCCAAATGAAATTTAGAGATGAGAAAAGATTGGAAGTGGAAGTTTATGATGTTAATAGTGGCCCCAAAACTCTTAAAGCTGATTGCTTATAGAGCTGTATGTGTATATGAAATACTCTACATAATTAAGAGAAAACAGGCACAGAAAACATGTGAACTATAGGGCAAGGTAATAAAGTAACTGGAGAAAATGTGTTGGCAAAATAAAAAACGAATGTAATATGGCTTCATTAATTAACTAGTGTCTGTTTGATTGTTGTGAATTTTCTACATACTCACTACTTAAAGTGAGGTTGTGGGTCCGCTTTGTCATCATCACTGGGCAGATTGTTTGAAGCATACAATCTCAGTGTCACCTTCGACTTGCCAACTTGGGAAGTATAAAATAACAAAGGGCTCATGCCTGTAATAAAATTTGAGGAGCGCGCCTGTGGAGTTCCTAAACTGTTAATCAAGACAAAAAAAAAAAAAAAATCCATCTTCTACAATTTTCATGGGAAGATTCTATTTCATGAGCTGTGTACACTGTATCTGATTAGAACTTGTGCACCTAGCTTCTTGAAGAAGTAAAAGCTCCAGTCTCCATGATATCTGATAACTTCTGGCCACATGTTCATAATTACAAGAGAAAAGCTAAGACTATCTCCGTATATACTCACTTGGTTTAAGAAAGTGTAATAGCAGATACAGTAAAGTTGAAACCACATATATGTATAGCATATGAAAAACTTCAAAATGTTTCTTACACATTTATTTTTCATTCCATCAGAAAAAGAGAAGTTATTGATTGATCTATTTTGCATTTTTAGGAGATGAAGCAAAATCAAAGATACCCAGTATGACTCAGAAGGCACAAATGACAGTCATACATGGAAGATGAATTAGATCATGATATTTATGGTTGTGATATTACATTAGAAGAGTTCAAATTTTTACCAAAAAAATGCAGAATGATATATTGATCAAATAATTCAGTAGCAGTGGTTTCTTACACAGGGATATTCAGAGGAAAATAAACACAAACTATGCATTCATTTCATAGGCCCATCTTTCAGAGACTTGGATATATTTGGTTCAAACAGATCCTGTGTATTTATATTACTCTACAAATTTTCAACAAAATTCTCACCTGCAGACAAGACTAAGAACCAGCAATCTACTGCAATGCAGTGGTATTGCTGATTTCAGTCCCTAGAGAGCAAGTCTTGAGATGCAGGCATCAAAATCACCTAGCGCAGCTGAAAAAAAAAAAAAAACACAGATTGCTAGGCTACCCTACCACAGGTTCTTGTATAAATAATGCAGTTTTAGCTAAGTCCCAAATGATTTTGATGCTGGCTTAATGCAGGACTTTTCAAACTTAAATGTGCCAACAGAACCTCTGGGGATCTCGTTAACAAGCAGACTCATTCTGTAAGTTGTATCTACTGCCAGTGGTGCTGATTCCTGCTTACACTTGGAGTAGTCAGAATCTAGATTGCCTAATGACAGATAAACACTGATGACTTTTCAGAAGTGTGATGTCAAGCAGAAGACCATCCTAATTCAGGGTAGACACTAAGAATCAGGATCAGAGGGTATAAATGGCACGGGTTCTACATTTAAAATGTTTTAGGGTAGAAAATATATTTATTTAGGATATATGTAACATTGAAGGACAGCATATGACATGGATAAAGGCATAATAAGAACAGAAAGTGCTCTATGATGTAGAATTCCATAAGTAGGAATTTGCATGTAAGAGTTAAGAATTTGGAATTATATAGACAACGTACTTAGACACTTATACAATAAGGATAAGGATAGTGTATTCCCCAATTTGCAGAGATATTTTAATCCCTAGTACTCCACCTGACACATACTCAATATTCAAATATTAGCTAGTACATCTTAAAATATGCATAGGTGTTTTGTCTGTGTATACTCCCATGTATCACATGTGTGCCTGTTGAGGCAACCAGAGGAGGACATTGAAGTACCTGAAACTGTAATAAAAGACTGTTATGATCTACCACGTGGTTGCTGGAATTGAACCTGGCTTTCTTGTAAGAGCAATAACAGATCTCAGCTGCTGAGCCATCTCTCCAGCCCTTAGGTAGTACTCTTCACTCACTGAATATTGTTCTTCACGCTCTTGAAAACAAGGTTTCATATATTTTGTCAATTGCATCATTTAATCTCTATTCACTCAGGGATAAAGAAACAAAGTATAGATAAAGGAATATTTTTTTTATTTTATGATAGATATTAAAAATTACTACATTAAGGTAAAATATTTATGCAGACCACTTTTTTCTTTCTATTTAAAATTTATTTTAAACTACAGATTTTCTTCCCCTTCCTGTCCACCTCAGATTGTTCCACATCCCATACCTCTTCCCCAAACCCCTCTCTTCACGGGGTGGGGGGGAATGATGTCCCCACCTCACAATCCCACCCTCACCACACCAGACCTCCCCACTCCCTGGGGCCTCCAGTCTCAGAGGCATCTTCGATGACTAAATCCAGACCTGGCAGTACTCTGCTGTTTTAAGACTATTCTTAATGTAAGTTGTGTTAGAACTATATTTCAAAAAAACATCTTTTGATCATTTTTGGTATAACGTATTATTCTCAAACAATAAAAAGTATTCTAAAATGTTTTCCTATGTTAAATAGATTCTACAATACTAAAATACATTTTTGACGACAACAATATGACTAAAAATGTTTCATTCACTGTAAGATACTCATTTTGTGTTATACATGTCTTTATTTTTGCAGATAATCATTCAGTTTTGAGATGAAGCTTTATCTTACAAAACGTTCATTCTCTGTTTTTCACTCTGCTCTGCAGTACTTCAATCAAATGGCCTGTTTTTTTTTTTAATTTTGCATTTCTATTTTGTCATCCTCATTAAAAGAGAAATGCTGTGAGAACATGAGAACAGTGTCCTTATTCAGGACTGCATGATCTGTATGCTGTATTTCTGCATTGGGATGTTCACATTCTCCTTTTTTTTTTTTTTTTTTTTAAGCTCGTGGTTCACTTGCTCACTTTTTTTAAGTCTTTATTCAGATGTGAATATCTTTCTGGAATATTGCATCTAAATAACAATACCCATTTCTCCCTCCTGATTCCTTTCATCCTATTTATGACTCTTTGTTATATTTTATTGCATATATCATGATCTATTTACTGGAGTATGTATGGCATATCTATCCTTCTGTGGGGAAAAAAGTAGCTATTGGGAGATCATGTCTTTCTTTAATAATAATCCTTAATGCAGTACAGTGTCCTTTACAAAGTAGTTGCTTCATGTCTAATTTAAAATAGATTCATGTGATATCTCAGCTAGAGAAAATATTAAATGTTTACACTCTGACATAAGTATAAATATATTTCATTTTAGAAAAATTAACTATAATCATAATATCATTTTAAAAATCTTTCATAACATATATTTTGGTCATGATTTTTCTCTTTCATCTCCCAACACCTCCAAGATCTGCCCCATTCCTTCCTACCTACCCAGCTTCATGTTCTTTCTCTCACTTAAAAAAATCTCCAAACAAACAAAATAAAATAAGACAAAATATAAAATCATAGAATCTGATTTGTGTTGGCTAACTATTTTTAAGTATGAAGCCTAAACTGGAGTTGGTTGATATAACCCAGTGTTACTCCATAGAAGAAAATTGATTTTCCTTCTCTCAGCAGCTATCAATTATGAATTAGTTCTTGGTCAGGAGTGAGGCATTGTGCCCAATTCCTCTTCTCCATGCTAGGATTTTTGTCTGTCTTGAAGTTGCACGGGTCTTATGCATGTGGCCCTTGTCTCTGTCCTTGTCCACCAGCCAAACTGTGTCTGGAAAATACTGTCTCTTGATGCAGTCCATCATCTCTGGCTCTTATAATCTTTTAAAAAAAGGTTGTATCATTTAGGGCTGAGTGATCCAAAGTCTCTCGCTATTTGTACATTTTCCATTTGTGGGAATCTATGGTAATTATTAGGTACGACAAGAAACATCTCTGATGTGGATTTTAGTGATGCACTGATCTAAGCATATAGTAATATGACATGAGGAGTCATTTATTGCTATGTTCATTTAACAGAATACTAGTAGTAGGGTTTCCCTTATGACCCATGACCCAGCTAGGCTCAGATGCTTGCTCTCATTAACAGTGTTGAGGTTGACTAGTGAACTTAATTTCTAGTCTATAATTTCTTTTACTACAGCTCCAAGGAAACAGACTTTCCTGCAAATCGCTATCTAAGAATATGTGAGTACAAGTAAAATGTGACAGTAGATTCTGGGACAGATAATACTATCAATCCACATAGAAGAGCATAGATGCTTCTTTAAGTTCACTGAAGCTTTTGCATTATTATTTAAATGCATAAATTTTCCCTGAGTTCAAGAGACTTTCTATCATTTTTGGAAAGAGATTTCAGACTCTAAACATATATGATTCCAAATTATATCAATGAAGAATAAGGCAATCTCAATTACAGAGGCTCAAATAGTTCTGGCAGTTGTACTATGAATATAGTTTTGTTCCACTGGAATATCTTAGATTATTCCATTTTCTCCTCAGACATATCAGAAGGAAATTATAAAGTGAAGGTTTATTAGTAAGTTAAATACAGAGAGAATTGAGTGTTAAGTTTGGCATTGGAAAAAAATCTTGCTTCTTAAAGATGAAGTTAAAAAGAGTTTTCTTATATAAACATCTATATCCAATATTATCTTCAATAAATATGTTCTTTGAATAGCCAATGAAACAATTATCATGGCTTCATAGTACTTATTGCTTAAAATGAGTATTGCTTATATATTACAAAGGAAGCTCTTGTGATTCTAATTATTGAATTTTAGTGATGGGTATGTGGGTCTTATATATTGTTTTACTTTACTTTGTATATAGAAGTAAAAATGCATCATGAAAAAAAGTGGAATCAGTAAATGGCTGAGAGTAAAGAACTATGCTATAGCCCTATAATAGTATTCTTTGCAGTTTCTTAACTTTAATGTCATATATGTGTATTGATGGTTATTTCTTTTATACTATAATGTGATTGTATTTCCTAATCTGTAATTATTGTGTTTGACAAGCAATGCGTTTTATTGTTTATTCCTTTCCAGACACATTCTAAGTTCTTAAGAATGTTCAAGCAATTATAAATTCCCATATCCACCCTATGAGTAAAGTTCCACCCTGGAACTTTAACCTGAGCAGAGTACTGGTATTCAATATTATGGCACACTCCCATTTACATATATTCTATTCACACAGGCTATTTGCCTATAATGAACAAAAAGAGGTTTTTTTGGTTTGTTTTTGTTTCTTTGTTTTTTTATATATTCTAAGTTCACAGTGACCAATACCATTCAGATTGGACATAGATCTTATTTTCAAAAGACATTTTTATCTATGTTTATTTGCATTGTTCTCTATATATCATATATTGCTTATGTAATAGGGGAAACAAAATGTTTAAAATATAAAATTAATATTAAGTATATTCTTGGTGAACTTTTAAAGTTTCACTGTATATATTTAATGTGTTTTAATTTTGCCTTCCATCCCTGGATGTTCTTGCATCCCTGGAGCATGGATTTCTTTAATTAATTTATCTGTCATGATAGAGAACATAATGAAATAACTCAAAATTACGTTGTAACTCAGATATCTATTGTCAATATAAGATAAGCATGTTTCTTACAGTTTCTGAAATGGCAGTGGCTTCTAGACAAAAGAAAGTAGGAACAATCTGGCCCTACAAAATCTTCCTATCTCACAAGAATAGATAGGTATCTTTTCTACAAACTCTGAGGCACCATGAGGCCCCTGATCATCTCCAGTTTTCCTTTGTAAACAGCTTATATGTCAGCTAAAAGGCAACTGCTTATTTTCTTCTAGACTGGATAGTACTTAATTCTTTGGTCCTCAAATGTCAATCTTTGACTGAAATCTTTCAAAATGCTCTCACAGGGCATATATGTACTATAAATGTTTTTGTCTGTTAGATGCTAATGTGCTTTTTTTAAAAAAAAATTACCAAAGTATTAGGGCTTTCAGTGAAACAATTTTGAAAGAAATAATTAAATTCCTTTTAGTTTCACTTAGTGACTACACTTATCCTGTGAAATATGACTTACATTTATCAATACATATTTGTTGATGCTAAGTTACATGCATGTCATTAATTGACAGATAAATAGCAGTAGTCAGTGATGATGTACTCATTTTAGCCAATAAGGCAGACAATATAAACAATTACCCTTTGACTTTTTTTGAATATTTTAGTTTGCTGTCTATGTCTGTCATGAAATATCTAATAATTGAATGTTATTCAAATTTGAAAATCCATTGCATATAAAATTCACTGAACCACCAAGAATGCTTTGTTTAAAGAATAAACATTGTTTCACAAATGAAGAAAACATAACTAAGAAAATAAATGAAACAAACAAAATCTTTTCAACATTAAAAATGGCATTTTCTTCTCACTCCTCAATAATATATTATAGAAGCACATATAATAATAAAATTATTTTGCTAATGACAAAATATCATCTACTATTTCAGAAATTGGTCTAGAAGACACATTTTGTTAATGGGAATAAAAACACATATAAAATGTCAGTAGATCTGTATAAATCATGAAATTGCAACCAACATTTAAACATTGTGTTTTCAGGAGCTGGAGAGATATGTCAGCAGTTCAGAACACTGGTTGCTCTTCCAGAGGACTCTGGTTCAATTCTCAGCATGCAAATAGCAGATCAAAATTGTCAAACACCAGTTGCAGAGGACTGGATTCCCTCATACAGACATACATGCAGGCAAAACACCAATGTATATAAAATGAGAAAATACATTACTTAATATTTTTTATTTTTATACTTTATCAAAATAATCTACCTTACTACAAATACATACTCCTGAGAACATTGGCATTTTAAGTACATATTCTTTGGATTAAAATTATATCTTTCAAAGGCAACAGTGCCAACATAATGGTTGTTAGAAATAATAATAATGAGTAGAACTTTTATCTTCTAAAATATTATATTTCTTAATAAAAGTATATATAAAGAGATAGCAAAAGGGGGTAGACATTTCCATTGGTCTTAACTGATATTGTTGATATGGATTCTACTGGTACTTTTATTGCGTAGATAGTCCACACAAAGGCAAACATGCATAAGTATATTAATACTTCAATTATCCATAAAAATTCCCAATTTTATTACTTGTCCTTAAGTAAATATAATGAAAATTAGCATTAAATGAAGCTTCAAGATGAAAAATACGTACAATAGACTTGAAACAACTGGACTTATGCATGAAGTCTTTGAACAGTTCTTTGTTATTAAGAAATTGTAGAGGGCAAAGACATTACAATTATGTGGTAGTGATTGACTTAAAAGTCAGTATAGAGTTGAGAGATTAGTCAAATAGAAGCTAGAGTAAAATAAGTGTACTTTACAGACATAAAGAAAAATAGGGATACTTGTAGCAGGATATTTTTCCTGCAATTTGGGAGGAGCTAATGTGGGAGGAGTTAGGAGAGGAAGAGGAGAAGGAAGAGGAGGAGGAGTTAGGGGAGAGAACATGAGAGAGAGAGATAGAGAGAGAGAGAGGAGAAACATGGAAGCGGACATGCACCTGTCTCTAGAAGTCAAAGGTAGTTGATATATCTAGGTTAGGTATGGGGTTACATCTTTGATTGTGTGGGCATCTTGTTATTGAGCATTACCAAGTATATAAAGCCTTTGGATAATCTTAGTGTTAGAGTCTCATTCTTACTGGGCCCATGTGGATGGTGGGATTGTCTGGGCAGAGCCATCTCTTATGCTGCCGTCTTGTGGGTGGCAGGGCTGGTGTCTCTGACCACCTGAGAGGATGGCCCAAGCTGAGCAGCAGCACTACGTAGCTGATGCCGCTTGTGGCTGCAAGCCTAGGCTAGTCGGGAAAATGGAGGCTCATTGAGAAAAGACAGATTGAATGCCACCATTTTAAATATCTCCTACTACAGATACTTTTAATGCAAGCAATTGTAAGTAGATAATAGTGATATCACAACTTCCTGAAATAATGCATGAGCAAAATCACTTGGTGAATTAGAAGCATTCATCAGCAAAGGGTATAGAGTATTAATACAGGGGAGAACTTTTGTATGTATGTTTTCCTTACAATTTGAATTTTAACTTAAAATATATTTGTGTGTTTGTGTGTGTGCCTTGAGAGAAGGGCCTGGGAGAGGAGTTATAGACTGTGTAGTAAGAGTGGCAAAGGGTTATGATCAGGGGAAGGAGAGGAACCAGGCTTCTGTAGTCTACAAGAACATAGTAAAGATTTTGTGTTTATGTTTAGTGAGATGGAAAGCTTAGCCTAGAGTTGTTGAGGAAAGGGAAAAGGGTGCTCTACCTCATGTTGTAATATAAAGCTGGCCACTAGGTAGAAGATAGACCCTGGGAAGGATGAACTATAGGACTATGAAAGGAAGACCAGAGGACTCAACTAACCCAGACTCTAGAGAGCTCCCAGAGACTGAGCCACAAACCAGGAACATACCCTGGTCTGGCCATAGTGGGAGAAGATGTGCTTAATCCTCAAGAGATTTTGAAACCCCAGGGAAAGGAGAGGTCTGGTGTGTGTGTGTGGGGGGGATTACCCTCTCACCCTCTCAGATACAATGGGAAGGAAGGATGGGATGAGGCACTATGGGAGAGGGGACCGAAGGAGAAGCAATGACTTGGATGTAAATAAATAAAATAACTCAATAAAAAGTGGAGCTAGCCAGGCAGAGGACCACAGGGTGAGAAAGGAAGGTGGTGAATGACTTTCAGATTGTTTTTGAGAAATGAGGATGAACGGATTCATATTTGTGTTCTTTTGATGAGTGAGGAAAAGTAAAAGCGAAGGCTGGATCTAAGGATTTAGGAAAAACAAAACAATAACCAAAAAATCAGGAGTGTTATGGAGCTGGCAGTTTAATATTGAACATGGAAAAGTCTGCAGGAAGAGCAGGTGTAAAGCTTCACATAATTAAATCTGAGTGTCTTTATGGTAACTGTGATGTTCGATCTTGATTATCAACTTGGTGGGATTGATAATCACCATGGAAATATCTTTTGAATTTGTTTAATAAGGATTATCTAGACTATTTTGATTGAGGTGGAAAGACTCACCCTAAATATATGCATTAGCTTCCTTCCCATGGGTCCTGGGCTTCAAGAGAGGAAAAAGCTAGCTGAATGTAACCATTCACTAGCCCCTGTGTCTTTACTGCAGACTCAATGTGAACAGCCTTTCCCACTCCTGCTTCCACCCTTTCACTGCTATGATGTACAACTGTGGCCAAAAACAAACCCTTTATTACTTTAGTTTCTCTTGCCAAGTATTTTGTTTCATTAATGAAAGAAGTAGTAAATACAAGGACTACTGTATACCCTAGTGGAGAAATTCAAGAAATAAGGATTGGGTAACACTAATAATTTCTTTCCTTCCTTCCTTCCTTCCTTCTTTCCATTGTTCCTTCCTTCCTTCCTTCCTTCCTTCCTTCTTTCTTTGTTTCTTTCTTTCTTTCTTCCTTCCTTCCTTCTCTCTTGTTCTTTCTTCCCTCCTTTCTTTCTTACTTACTTACTTACTTTCTTTCTTTTGTCCTGATTTTTGTTTATTTTTGTTTCTATCTCTTTTATATATCTTATACCTATAAATTTAACTTTCTAAATTTTCCATATTTCACACTGGGGATATAGTTCAAAGAATGTTTGTCTACCATGTGCAAGGTCTTGAGTACCATATCCAGCAGAGCAAAGTATGCATATGTCTAACTAAACACTGGTGTGAATTCACACATTATTTTTAACTGCTTACATTTTCCTGTAAATGACATGTTTGTCATTTGTTCCTTTGATTTCTAGGATGTCTTTTTTGGATAGAAAAAAATTTTCTGTTAAATTCAGTTCTCGATTTCTATATTTAAATTTTGTTTGTAGTCCATCTTTGGTAAGGAAGTTTCCAATGTGCTAAGCATAATAACATTTTGGTTAGACTGACTGGTCTTACCTACCAGCTGTACTACTTAATAACTCATTAACTGTGTGTGAGTAACATAACTTCATATAATGTATAAATGAGGACAGTGACACTTCACTTACTGTATTTTGGATTTTCTAGTAAGGTGTATAGAGCACATAGAAAAGTGATTGGCACACAATTACACTAGTGGTCTGTTATCTATTATTGGTGTTGTTTAAGTTATTTGAAATCTAGCAAGACCAAGAATGCTTATATTTACAATAGGGCAGTACATGCTATCTGACACATTAATGCATAGATAGAGTGTGCTTATATGCTCACCAAGTTGAGGTGTAAAAATTTTAAGTAGTTCATATCAAACATATTACTCCTAAAATGTTAGGATTCCCTACTGGTATACAATGATTTTTTTTTCTTTGTAAAGAAAAACCTCTGTTGGAGAAAATGGTGATAATAAGTATAAATTGAAGGAAATTTTATAACATTAATAATAGTTGTTTGACTAAAAGTGTCGTAATAGCTTCTGCTATGCCTGACATTACATCAAGAATACTTCAATAGTGCCTCATCTATTCACCACAGAACAATGTAGGAAATTATCCCTATTTTCTCTATTTTGAAATGCAGTCAGAACTTTACTAAAATACAGCTGATCAATCAATATGTAAGGAAGACAGATTATATTATGGATTAGTTAATAAACTGTAAGAAAAGTAAGTGAATAATTACAAAGTATCTAGAAAAAGTATGTATCACATATAAATGAGAGCTATTATCATAATAAGTGGATTACTTTATTGAACAAGTTGCTTTAATTCCAGAAGTATTACAGATTCAGAGTTAAGTTAGGGGATACAGTTTAATACAGCTCTTATACTATCTTAATTAATTTTCTCAGATGTTAATGAATTACAAAATCAGTTAATATAAAGAGATCATGTATTTTGAATAATTGATATTTTGGTGTTTATTCATTATCAATTAATGGAAGCAATTTTATTTTCAAATTATTAGCTCAATAATGTAATGATTATTGATAACTATTGTAGTAGCTGTACTTTATATCCTAATAGATCTTACAGAAAACAGATAGAAAAGATTTTTGTACATTTTATATCAGAATAACACAACTTGTCAAGCATGTTAATGGAGCTGTGCATTCATAAGTGTATAAAGAAAATTCATAAAGTTACTTTGTAAAAGATAAGTGATGGCATTCAGAAAATGGTATTAGCTATACTCATTACTTCTAATATACATAGACTTTCACTTTTATTCAGAATCAGATTATAATTTTATATGATGTTTAATCAAATGGCTATTTTGTCTCTTACTATACTAAATTGCCTCAGAATCATGGATTCGAAGAGCTCATGGGTACCAGGATAAATCTTCAGTTCCTATCCATTAGGCAACGTAATGGTTAATTACTTTAGACCAGATAATGCCCTTGGTGTTAGCTCTTACATTATTTTTTTGTTTACTCTCTCTGCTTGCTTCATTGTATAAGTCTCCATTGCTCTTGTAAGTCCTAAAGCACTTAAATATTTGAATATATTTTCATAGCATCACAGCAACTGCAAAATCAATCATTGTTAAAATTCATTTTTAATTTTTAATGTAATAAAACTAAAATATAGTCATATTGTTTCAAAAGGAAAACTCAGCAATGTGTAGGCATCTATCATCAGATTATGCTGAAGAACAGAAGAAACTATTTATGTAAAGCAACACTTCAGAATGTGTGATGAATTATTACAGGAAACGTGACTAGCGGTAAGGACATAACACATCTGAAGCAGAAATAACCATTGTGTCTTTTTCATCATGTTAATTGAAAGACTAAATGGAGACTATGCCCATATGCTGTAAGAACTCATATAAAACTTGTTTCAAAATGCACATTTGGAAATACTGTCAACATTTTAATAAAAAACAATGTGTGATATTTTATAATTTAAAGGTTCCAGTTCATAGAGAACATTACTTGTATTAAATTCACTGGTGCTTCCCTATCATATCTAAGCAGCAGTATTATTGTAAAGAAATATTTTTTCCATGCCTTATCTGCAGGCACACAGGTAGAAGGCTATGGCAAACCTAATTGAATTTACTATGAAGTCAGAGTAAAGTGGTGCTAAGGTAAATTTTTCATTAAAACAATTTCTCATATCATTATATGCTAATTCACACATAGATGCTAAAATGCCTGAGTACCTCAAGTTATAAAATATGTAACAACTATATTTGTGCACTAATGAATATCCTACATATTTGAGTAAAGCTGGTGTTCAGAGTCCGTATGACTTGATAACAAATCAATGCCCAAATTAAATTTGAAATGCAACATTCTTTCAGTACAGTTTGAACACTTACCAATCTAACAAAATTAAATGTAAAAGTGGAGGCATTTATTACAGCTAAATTAATAAATGAAAGAATATATTGTTGAATTAACATTTATCTATCAAATTTCTATCAATTTGTATGTGGTACCAATTCCTAGGGAATTAAAAGTGACCTAAAGAAATTTATTTTTCATGAAGCATATTGTAGAATTAAACATGTCTTTCAAAGTTGGAGATCCATTTTTATAAAGATAATTCTTCTATTCCTAGTGTTCTTCCTCCTCGTTTCCTTTCTCCTCTTCTTTTTCTGTGTTATTTATTTGTTGCTTACCACATGACACACATTTTTAAATTTAAGTTTCCTCCATGATACTCATGCTAAAACTTAGAATTTCAGCTAACGGATTTTTGAGGTTATTGTGTTTCTAGGTAGGAGTTTTCTATATATAACAGTATGTGTCTCTGAGAAACTGAATGTATACACATACCTGAGCTATGATACATGTTGATGACTTCGGACAATAGAAATAATAAGCATGATTTCACTCATTGTTTTTGAAAATTACCTTGAACATACTACAATAATCAGTCCTCATTATAAGTCCCTAACTAGGATGTATGACATCAACTTTTGTATGTTGGGAATACATCATCTGATCCAAAAATGCAATCAAAGAAAAGGATTTCAAGGCTCATACTGTATTATCTGAAGGAGTGAGGTGTTAAAGCATCAGGAAAAGTATCCATGTACAGAGAACACTCAAATAGCTTGATTTGTCAAAAGGGTAACATTTCAGCAATGTTTACATCTAAGAAATATTGAGTTTCTATTCTATGCTTAAATTTACTGCACATCATAGTGAGAAATTAGGAATTCATGGTGAAGTAGGCATTTGTAGACAGTAAGACAAGAAAAGTTATGTAATGAATGTGCAATTATGAAGCATGTAAGTACTATAGGGAATCACATTACATGGTACATTAATAATCCAACTGACACAGATTGTTCATGCCATCTTGACTGATAATTTTGTTCAATAATGAACAAAAATTAGCCAAGTTAAATGACTTATATTTATGTGTATATAGGATGAAGAGTGGTCAACTTTTAGAAATCTATTCTAGAAATGATTTTAGGAAGGTGGGCCAGTAATTGTTCATTTATCAAAACACCAATGTTTGGCTGCCAAGTAAAGGCCTTAGAAAATATAGAAATATGAATGTCAGACATTGTATATTGTATTATGTTTCACATTTTTCATATATCTCACATGCTGTTGTACCTCAGCTATTAGTACAACATTATATCATCTTAGTTTTATATAAGGTAATTACAGATATCATTAGCTAAGATGAAGTCACAGTAGAGTAGGATGAAACACTAAACCAAAATGACCTGTGCTTTTACGATGGAGAAATTTTGAGAAAAATAGACGCAGGTATGTGGGGAGGTAGGAAGGATCCAGGAGGAGGTGGTGGCAGTGACGGGGAAACCATGATCAGAATATATTGTATAAAAAATTAAAAAGAAGGCGATGTAAAGAAATATAGTAAGAAATAGCCTTCGGGAAGTCAAAGAGACAGTCCTGGGGCATACTATTTCCTCTTGACCATTAAAACCTGGGCACACCAGTTTCAGAATCATACCCTTTAAGACTATGAAAAATTCAATGCCTATATTATAAGCCATTCAAGCCCATGATATTTTGTTGTGATAAGTTTAGAAAACTAATATACCAGTCAGAGTTACAAATTTTCACTTTGTTTTGATGCACTGGGACCCTCCATGTGGTGTGTGTGCGTATGTGTGCGTGTGTGTGTGTGTGTGTGTGTGTGTGTGTGTGTGTGGTGTGTGTGTTTGTCTGCCTATGGATATATCTGTCTGATGGCGGGTTTTTAATATAATCAGATCTATGTTTTGAATAAACATGGCTAAAATTTAAAGGACATTTGGGGCAACATCAAAGATTCTAGGTACTAAGGAGATATCATTTAGTATGACTGACTAACTGATGAAAAAGATAGTTCAGATTTTCATAACCACACCAGCATATCATTTATCATGAACATAGAATCCAGGAAGTAAAATCAACATCTAACTTAAGTGCTAATAATATATCTACCAATACTTATTATCTGCCAAGTGACCACTTGGAGACCTGTGAGAAAGAAGTACTTTTTTAAAGGAAGAAGATGATGAAATAACTAGAAACAGTAAGAATTGTTCTCTTTCCTGTGACTAAATTAGCAGTAAAGAGACTCCTCTAACTTTTTTAAAAACTGATCACTGAAATTGTTTGGCACAATAGCATTTTCAAAATCCTTTCTTCTAGCATGGCCATGAACTTGGAAGGTGCCACAGTTTGACAAACAAAATAATACTAGCTACAATAAGCTGAACAACAAGACTTCCGAAAAGGAAAGATACAGTAGTTTCTTTCACTGAAAATCATCTTTAGATAAAGTTATTCTCTGCTCTCATTAGAGCAAATCAACCATCAAAGAGGTTGTAATTAATATAAAATGATTTAGTGCTTACTGCTTTTTGCAGAGAACCAGTATTTGATTCCCAGAAACCACATTGACGATCTTACAACTGCCTGTTAATCAAGCCTTAGGGAGAGATAAAGCCCTCCTTGGGCTACACACACACACACACACACACACACACACACACACACACACACATTCACACACACACATACTAGAATGAACAATTAAAAACTACCAAATGATTATGATTTGCTTTTTGATCATTAGAGACTACAAGGAAGTGGATTATGAGGATAGTAAAATAATGCAGAACAGGATGTATTTGGTCTGGGACAGTGCTGGTTGTTGCATTGTGTTGCACTTGCCTTTGCACTATATTTTTTTAATGGAATTTGGAAACTGTCATCCATTCAGAGTATTGTATTTTACTTCAGAGAAAATTGTATTTCGGATGGAGATGTTAGGAAAGGTACACCCAGGGAGTAGAAATGAAAGCAATGAAATCAATCTTTAAAAATGATTTCTGGGGTAGCTGCACACACATTTCCAGCTATATGACAATAAATAAAATATTTTACAAGATGTGTTCTGTCCACAGTTACTACATACACATACTCTCACATACAGTCACACATGTGCATGCACACATACACACACACATAGAGGGAGGAGAGAGAAGTGTGGGAATGCATGTACCTGGATTTGTAAAACTTAATTTCATAAGTACTCATCAGTTTTTCCTGTTCATCATGAAAAGTCATATTTGTGATACAGCATCTTGTATGGTTTAGCGAACAAACAACTTTGCCTTTTTACTAAGCTTACTTTAAGCTAAGCAATATAGAATCTGAAATGCTTGATATTTTTTAATATATCAGGAGGTAGTAGGAATTTTGGGGATTCATGTGGACAGACAGAAACTTTCTCTCCAACCATGGAGGTATAGCTGTGAAATACAATAGGTTGGTGGTAAATTTCGTCTTTTTAGATTGGCTTTCTCATATTATTTTTTTCAATATTTTCACCCTTTTTGAGGAATGACCATTGTTTTATGCCTTACTAAGATGTTGCTCTTAAGAGGTACCCAGTGGCCAAAGAAAGTGATTTTATGCAACCTTCTTTGGAATCCCTGATGGAAGCTTAGGAAAGTATCTCTAAGCTCTCTACTCTCTACAAGTAGTTCTTGTAGAGAAGGTCACATGAGAGGAAACATTATTTGAGATATTGGAACTTGGTTAAATGATTCCTGGGCATGAGAGGACCCAAAAATGTGCTTGTCTTCATCAAATATTCCAGTAATGAAATAACCTACTATTAATCTTGATTCTAAAAGTCATTCTGTGATTAATTGACTTCACCTCAATAGACAAAACATTTCATAGTGACTGCAAAGCAGATTAGACAAGATAAAAGGAATTAAAGGTCACAGTGATGGACTGAGATAGCAAGTAAAGAAGTAAAAGAATTGTTGCCCTGATGCCTGGGAGGACTGTTTATCATGAAATGAACTATAATTTGGGTTATATCATTAGGAAAAAATAGTAGTTCAGAACTGTTAAGCCATTTCATTAAGCAAACATAAATGTAATACTTGAATAGTAGATTTGCTTTTGTTTCCCTTATGTGTTTTCCTGACTCGAAGAATAAAATAATACTTCCTGTTAGTAAGCAGTCTTAAATATATTTGCTTTATAAAGACAAAATTCCATTTTATAATAATTCTTCACTATAAGACTTGGAAAAATTGAAGCAACAGTAGGTAAAATTAGTCAATGTTATAATGGAAAATAAAGAGGAATCGAACTGGTGACAGTGTTCATAGTTTGATTTCCAACATCCTTCATTGGAAATTGTATTCCAATTGTCCTTTCTACTATGGAGGGTGAAAGACTGAGTTCTTCAAAGTCCTATGCCTGACTCTTCAAGGATTTTACTGTTTAGATACAAACATTGTTTTTGCAAATTTAGCTTCTTCATATGGACAATGAACATAAACCGAAGGTGCCTTCCAAGAAATATAATGGATATTTTCTTCCCTGAACAACACTATGTATATGAAAAATTTTAAGAAATTTGACATTAATCACATTCTTGGAAAAACAGGAAAGAGGAAACGGTGAGACATTATCCTGGAAAGTATACTAGGAAGGAAGTAGCCAAGGGTTATTTAAAAAAAAAAAAAAAAACATACAGGACAGAAATAGAAAATGAGTCAAACTGTTCTACCTCAGAATATTTCCTAGGATTTAAGCATTTTTCAGTTCAAGTACTTTTAGTTCTCCTGTAACATTTTAACACCTGCACTCCTGCCCCCTTTTTTAAAAGACAGGCTTTCTATATGTAACAGTCCTGATTGTCTAGGAAACAGACTAGGCTGGCCTTGAACAGAGATCTTATTGCCTCTTCCTTCTTAGTGTTTCGATTAAAGGCATGTGCCACCACTCCTACCATTTTCTAGCTCTCTTATGATCACAAACACAAAAATGCATTTTTGGTCCAAGTTTTAGAGTTCAGAAAAAAGTAACCAATAAAAATTTTACCTATCATCCTCCACCCAGATACAATACTGTGTGAAGAATGATTACTAGTGAGCCAAGATGTGCCCAGGGAAGTCTTTTGTGCTTCCTTTGTTTTGTACTGTGTCACTCCCTCTCTCATTTTATATTGCCTAAGTTATTTATTTACCTTACATACCAATCTCAGCTTCCTATTCCCTCCTCTCCAATGAGCCCATCCTTCTCACTTCCCCTATCCCCATCCACTTCTCCTCCCCTTCTCTTCAGAAAAGTGGAGGACTCCAATGGATATCTACCAACCTTGGCATATCAAGTTGCAGTAGTCCTAGGTTAATCTTCTTCTATAGAAGCTGGACAACTTAGCCCACTTAGGGGAAGAATCAGAGACAGCCCCTGCTCCTGCATTAGTAGTCTCACATGAAGACCCAGAGCACAACTTTTACACATGTGCATACAGCCTATGTCCTTCCCATGCATATTCTCTGATCAGCACTTCATTCTCTATGAGACCCTATGGGCCCAGGCTAGTTGATCCTGTAGGTTCTCTTTGGTGCCCTTGACCCCTGTGGCTCCACCAATCTTTCCTCCCCTTCTTTCATAGTATAAAGGGAATGTGGATGTTAGTCTTAAAGTACAGGACAACCATGCTCCAAAACACAAACCCAAAAGAAACTAAGTAGCAAGGAGGGCCCAAGGGAGGACTCTTGAATCTGAATTAGAAAGAAAATTAGATTAGATATCAGGAGTGGATAGAAGGAAGGGACTGGGTTAGAGAGGGGATGAAGATGGGAGAGGGATAAGGTGGGGGGAGGACAAAGGGAAAGAATACTGGGAGAGACAACTGGAAGTGTGAGGCATCTCTGGGATGAGCTAAAACCATAGGATAAGGGAAACTCCCAGAAATCTATGAGGTTGACAATAGCTAAGATTCCTAGCAATGGGTGAAATGGATCCTGGACTGGTCATCTGCTATAACCAAGCAAGACTTCCAACAGAGAGATTGAGATACCAACCCAGACACAAAAGCTTAGAACCCATTTGTCCTGCCTACAAGATGTACAGGGCTAAAAGATGGAATAAAATTTGAGGGAAGAACCAACCACTGACTGGCTCAGCTTGAAACCCATAGCATGAGAGGGAGCCCAACCCTGACATTATTAATTACTTCATTTTACAGATAACAAAAGTACCCACAAAGCCCTTAAGCTTATTCACTTTAAAACAAGCACAGAGATGTTACATCCCTGAAATCATCAACTACTCAAGAAGCAAATGGACTAAACATTTTATAATACCCTGAGAATAATAGTGGAAAGCTGACTGAAAATAAAATATTCAGGGTCAGGGGTGTAATATAGTGGTAGTGTTTGTCTAGCATGGTCTAGACCATAAGTTCCAAAAAACATAACAAAAGGTGATACATCCACACATATGTTTTTGTATATTCCTTTAGATGTATATGTCACAACAATGTTACCATATTATGAAAGTGTTTGTTTATTAAAAAGTTTCTTTCTCTTCTAAACAATGAAAGAATGCCTACAGTCTATTAAAAATTGCCAAGAGAATGAGAAATAGTCTTTTCTAGAGATAAGTACCTTAAGTGGTTATCTAATTGTAACTGTTCTGCCCTAAAAATATACATACAACATTCAAGAGACATAGTAGTACACATTAGTGCATTCACTCAAATTGTGTATGTGCATATTATATGTGCATATATGAAGAATAAAAAGCATTAATTTTAAAGGGAACAGTGGTGAAAATATGGGATGCAAGGACTTTGAGGGAAAAGATGGAGGGGAGCAAATTATGAAATGACATTTGAATTAATAATGTTCCCTGAAGAAAATAAGAAAAAAAAATACCTTTAAACTTTGATGAATAATAAATGCAGTGACACCTATGTCTTCCAGTGACTCTCTCACCAAATCAATTCCTTTCCAATGGCAAAGGGTGAATAACCATTTTGTTGATGATGAAGAGATTTACTTTTCTAAGTACAGTCTATTTTCAAAAAGACTAAAGTTGTCAATTGAAAGGCTCATCTATCGGTTACATATTCTAGGATTCATTAAGTCATTTTGCAACATGTGTTACATGTTTATGGTATGTTCACATGTGACAATGTCCCTAAGTACACAGAGTTCAAAATCTGCTTATAGATGGGGAATTAGAAGTTAAATAAATAAACACTAAGGGCAAAATTTAAGTTGAAACCAAATATTCTGGGCAAGTGATTTTTCAAGATTGAGAATGCAAAAGAAACACAAAGAAGCTTCCTAAAACACAAACGGTGGCCTCACTCCATGGTTTTTGAGACAATAGGGCTGGATTATGACCTCTGACTTTTCATCTCTAATATGTTTCCAGGTAATACTGAGGCTGTTCTTTCAGGGACAGCATATTGAGAACTACTGTGCTAGATACAAATAATGTTTTTTTTTTTCATTCTCATTTTGTATATGCACCCAGATTGAGCATTAATAACCTCTTTGCTTATCTCACAGTAGAATTAGTGAGAATAAGAGCTTGAAAAATGGAAGCAACGATAGCATGAGTTTGTATTTTGCTGCAACTACGTTGCAAATCTAAGATAATAAGTTATCACTATAAAATTAATAAATAAGTCATCAATTGGTGCTAAAGCTATGAAAAAAGTCACTGATGGGATTAAAAAGTTCTAAACAGGGAGGGGTTTGAGAGCATAGGGAAGCGGAAGTTGGGATAAAACTCTGGATAAATGTAAATGCCATATGAAAACCTATTATTTTACAAGGTTATTAAAATTTTAATCTTAAAAAAGTTTCAATTGATGGATAATGCTTCTCTCAGATGAGATGGGTTATTACATGGAAATTCCATTGCTAGATGTGATACACCTCCCTATGAGTTATTGGCCAGTGAGGTCTCAGAGACTTTTTAACAACTATCACCATTGCTCTTCATTGTTCCCAGATTCTATTACTAAAGCTATCTTACACTTTGGTCAAAAGAAGATAAATCAAGCTAGAGCTGAAATGGAAGCTTCCTTCCTACTACTGAATCTCTCTACTCAAAAAAAAAAAAAAAAAAGTGCTCTTTAGGGAGTTGGGGAAGACAAGTAACCAGCAATATTACTTAGCTTTGAATAGTAGAAGCTACAATAATGACCTTCCAGTCAAGATGTACCAATTAGTGAAATAGTGATATGTCTGATATGTATTTTACCAATTGCTTTTTTTGTTGATTTTGAGGCTCACTCCAAAAGTGCGAACTCAAATTTAGTTCTGTAATCTTGGTCAAGGATTTATGGCTGAGGAGAACACATTTTACCAATGCATTGCTAGGGACTAGTTTTGTCTCCTGCTGCCAGATAAAATTCAGAATACCTTTGCTATAGACATTCAAACTATGATGAGACAGAATACCAAAGTATTTGTAATTTGCATTTTCCTGATGACTAAAGAGTTTGAACATTAATAAAATATTTAACAGCCATTTATGTTTCTTTTTGTTGAAAAATGTCCACTTCATTAGCACATTTATTGATTGGCAGTTTTATGATTTTGATTTCTAATTCTTGTGGTGTTCACATGTTTTTGATACAATGTTCTTATCTGAGGTATAGCTGGCAAATATTTTCTGCTTTGCTGTATGCTATTTACTCTGCTGATAGCTTACTTTGCAGACACACTTGAAATATCCCTCTTTTTATTAAATTTTTGGGACTATTTCCTGTACTGTTAGAGACATGCTCAGAAACTTCTTGCCTATATTACCCATGACTTCAAGTGGATTCCTTATCTTTTCCTTTAAAAGTTAATAATTTAGGTTTAAAATAAAGGTGTTTTAATTATTCAAACTGATTTTATACAAGGTGAGAGATATCTGTCTTTCATTCTTCTTCAGGTGTATATTTAATTTTGCCAGCAGCACAATTTATTGAAAAATCTTGTCTCTTTTCACTATATGTTCATGATAGTTTGTCAAACATTGGTTAGCCATACCTGCATAGATTATTTGTAGCTACTGTATCCTATTACAATAGAGATAAAAATGCTCACAGGTTGTGAGGAACAAACAATCTTTATCCATCGATGGTGGGAGTTTAAATTAGTATAACCACTAGGAACCAAGTATGGAAGGTCCATAAAATTCCCCCCAATTTAGATGTCATATGACCTAGCTACAGTCATGGGCATATACCCTAAGAACAATCATGCTTATCACTATGCCACTCACAAAAGTAAGGGAATAGAACAAGCCTAGATGTACATCAATAGAGTAATGAATAATTAAAATGGAATTTTACCCAGTTATCAAGACAACTGAATGTTGACATTTGTAGGAAAATGAGTATAACTGGAAAGAATCCTACAGACGAGATGACCAAGACTCAGAAAGACAGAATTGACATATTTGTTATTATTAGTACATCTTAACTGCGTATTTGTGTGTAACCAATTTTAATAGTGGATATGGACCATGTAACTGGACAGGAGACCTTAAGAAGGGAATATGAGATACTGAGAAGGGAGAGGATGATAGTAAAAGGTGACATGTGACCTGTAAGTAGAAAGAAAACTATTGAGTGTGAGAGGACACAAGTAAAGGAGGATGGATATTGAAAAAAGTGTGTAAACAACAAAAATAAATTCTATTAAAAAGCTATGAGTCTATAACCATATCATCATGAATATGTCTAATCTTGTCTGAAGAGTGAATAATAAAATTTCATTCATTGTAAGCATTAAAATTGATATATGTTTCAATTTGAATTCCAGTTCAAAACTGATCCTTAACTGTTCGTTCCAAGTATTCAAGTCTTTTTTATAGTGAAAATAGTATATCAGTTATTTATCTGAAATCCAAATGTATCAAGGGAACATACATTTCTTTTCTCTTTGGAACTACAAAAATATAACTGTGTGCCATTATTAATAATGTGATAATTATGACTAAGACACATATGCATATATAGAAAAACATTCATTTGAAAATCTAGGATAAGAAACCAATTGTTTTATCTGAAAAAATAATCAGAGAAAATGAGCTTTTTAAAAATAATTAAATTAATTAGATGTGTTTATAATATTTTTTGTGTATTGATGTTGTGCTTGTATCTATTAAATGCACCACATGCTTTGAAAGTGCCTGTGATGGCTATATGATTTTATCCTGTCTCCTGGATCTTGAGTTATAAATGGTTGTGAAATGCCATGTGCATGCTGAGAGTCAGTCCCAGGTTTTCTGCAAGAGCAACATGTGCTCCTATCTGCTGAGCCATTTCTCTAGCTCCTATTCTTTTTGACAGTTTCTTACTTGTCATATTTGTCTAGCTTACTGCCTTCTTTTATTCCCACTCTCATATCTGTGGCTCCTCCCTTTTCTCATCTAGGGCTACAAATGGAAACATTTCTGAAAGCACCAAAATCCAGGATCTATTCCCAAACAATTAATTCAGAATTTTTCTAACTGGAATCAATTCCCTAACATTTTAGAAACTCCAGAGATGACTCTAATAAGGCAGTTCAGTTTGAACATTGCTGAAGAGAGAACAAACTTAGCCATGGTTTTTAATTATGACTGATACCAAAATAATTTAGGATCTTTAATAATACCAACATTCAATTAGTATCCAAGAATTGTTAAATTGTATATTCATGCCTTTTAACATATTTAAAATTTTATCTAGAATTTCTAACCATTCTCAAAAAAATCTTTAAAAGTCCCAAGAAAGCCTGAAAACAAAGAACATAATTACAAGTGAATTCATAAAAATAAAAAAAAAATCAAAAAATATACTGATTTATTTGTAGCATAAATATATTGGTCTGCCAGGGGAGACAGGTTGTGACAATCATCAGTTTTGTGTTCACTGGTAATCTTATCAAACTTCAATGGATACATCCAAGCCTCTGATTACACAGATGACTGTGGTTAAAGTTAAAGATCAATGGGTGACAAAACAAAATGAAGAAACCTAAATGGGGAAAAGTGATTTCTAGGAAGGAGGGGGATGGCAGGTATGGGAAGTTAGAATTAGAGGCATTTTATATATGCATGAAAATATATAATAAAATATGTAATTAAAAATACATATGATGGGCTAGTATCTAGACAACAATGTTCTGTCCCTGATTGAGTGCTTAGGCTAGTACTTTAATGTGTAGAGTTAAGGCAAAGGGAATATTTCATAAGTTGGGGGTGGATAAAAAGATCGTAAGAACCAAAAGATCAGGAATTTTTCTTTGTGATTATGTCTCCTAGAGATGTCAGAAGCCACACCCATAAAATCTCAGCATCATGTAATGTTGAGCTGAACAACATTAAATACCAATAAACATGACAACATATAAAAAAGGAATCCCATGAAGCCTCAATTATACACAAAGTACTACAAATAACTAAGAAATGCAGAAAGTGGGAGAAATACTCTTCCCCAGGGAAGAGCACAAGAAATTGGTTGTTCAATGCTAAGTGGTCAGTTCTAACATCATACCTACAAGTAATGTCATTACACTGATCCAGTTATACTCAAGAATATATATGTGTATAGATATATATGCATATAATAACAATAAATGAAAAAGAGAGCCATATTTGAAAGAGAACCAGAAAGGGTATATGAGATGGTTTGGTGGGAGAAAAGGGAATGTAGCAATTATGTAATTCTATTATAATTTCAAAGATAAAATAAAAAATGAAACAATATTATATCACATTTTAAAGGTGTTTTATCAAAACATTAGATGAACGTTTCATACTTAACAATAAATCTGTCATGAAATTATCATAGACTCTACAAAGGTTATTTGCTTACCATTCATTGTTTTGTTAATATACATATTTGCATAAAACAGATACTATTTCTTTAATATTACTCATGTGACTATCAACTTGTCATAAAACACAATAGAAAATAAATGCTAATTATTTCATTTTCTCTAAACTATTTTTAAACATAGCCTAAAGTTGTCATTACTAATGTTTAAATTTTACTAATTTTTACTTAATTAGTAAATGTTTAAATTTAACTAAATTACTTAAAGTACAGTGATTTACAGAACACCCTCTTAGACCAAAGGCTGACTTTTAGTTCATGTCTGTCATCAACAGTGACTTTAGATGCCAAAGTTAATATTAAATGTCCAAGGCTGGTACAGTGTTCTCTTTATCCCCAAGGGAAAGATCTTTAATTTACCCTAGAACTGTTAGATCAATTGTCCCCCAAATACCAACAGACAAATATACACATGGCTGTAGAGGAACCATTTATTTTCTCTATACTGGGGAGTCTCCTGTGAGATGATTCAAGTTCATCTATCACATTGCTAAGGAAGAGTTTTAAGGGCAAACTAACTAGGAGAAAAGAAACTGATGGGATGGCAGTCAATACCATTGTGGCTGGTCTTCACCAGCTGGGTGTGCTTCAGCTGGCCTGGAACTGTCAACCAAAACTGCAATTATTGACCTTGCTAGAGGCTGTGGCTCCCAGGAGGCAGCAAGAGAGAGAAAGGATGATGGATGCACATGGTGTTTTCTACAAACAGGAGGAATAATTTGAAGCATCCATGCTGTCACAGACCACACTGCCAGGTCTCAGGAGGACCATAAGATTAAAATCATAAGATTTTGAAATGAAAATAGGTTCATTGAGAGTTCAGTTCAAGTTCTCATTAAAATGTTTATAAGAGAGGAGAAAAAGCACAGGCCTTTATCACAAAGCAATAATAACATATCAGCCAGGGAGAATGCAGTGACAAGCAGTATGAGAAAACTCTCTAAGCAATATTTTATGCCACAGAGCTGTTTTTTCTTTCAAAAATGACTGGGAAATTTCACTATAAATGTTCCCTTCCATTGGCCATAAAGCAAACCTCACAACTACCCATATATGCTAAATTCTATCTCTATTTTATGTTTTAGAGGTCCTAAGACCTTGCCAATTGGATTTAATCAATACTTTCCATATGAAATGCTTTCTATTCTATATCTTAATAGCTTTCCTAGTGTATAATTTCTGGATATAAAATTTGATTTAGTGTTCATTTTTATTTTCAAATAAATTTGTATCCTTTCATTATTCCTACCTGTGGGCATTAGTATTCAAATACTGACTCTGCATGTATAATTTTGATTTTTCAGAAACACCCTATAAATTAATTAAAAGATTATGTATGATTTCTACCTTGATGTTTTTACCCCAAATAGCAACACTGGCATTTTTTCATGTCAATATGTATTTATATAATATCTATATTTTATTGGGTAACATCGAAATGTATCTATATACCATATTTATTTATCTATTTGTAAGTTAATGAACAATTAGAGAACTTAAAATTTATTTCTGCTCTGTACAATGATAGTCTAAATATTAAATTCTTATATTCTTATTCCTTAGGTGTGTATCACACAATTATTATAAATAGCGTATGCTTGAATGTTTTTGGAAAGGATTTCTCAAAGCTTCAGTATGAATTTCCATTCATACCAGCATTGTGTGACCATTAGTTGTTCACCTTTATTGCTAATATTTTCTAGTCAATAGCACTATTATCTGTCCTTTGGTTTTGAGATGTTTTATTGTCTGCTATTTGATATCTCAATATGGTTTAAATTTGAAGTATCCTAATGGGTAATGTTGAACATCTTTTCATCTGTCATGGTTATTTGCATATAATATTTAGTAAAATTTCTAGTTAACTATTTTACCTATCCTTCAAATGTAGTATCATACTGATCAGAGTACATTTTCTATGCTCTATATAAGAGATCTATATACCCTATAAATTTTTAAACGCCTTTTTCAAATCTATAATGAATTTTTTCATATGTTTATGATAATCTCTTCAAAAGGGGTTAAGTTTTATACAGTTTAATTTATTAATGCTTTATTTTATGGTTCATGTTTTTGTATCACTTATGAGAAAATTTGACTGACTTCAATATCAGACTACCTCTTTTGTTTTCTTGTAGTTTAGCTCTTATTTCTAGTGGTCGTAAAAAAATTATGAAGCAAAAATTATGATTGATAACTATTTATAATATATATTAGATGGATATATACAAAATATTTTGAATAAAATTTCTCCTTGCCTACATAGTACACTTGAGAGAAAATCCACTGGTATTAGTACAGCTAGAAGTGAGACTAGTTCAAGTATCTGTTATTACTTTTCAGCTTAAAAAAAAACAACTAAAGTATAGCAAGGGGGAACACATGTTTATTGCTGGTTGGAATGAAATTTTACAACAACAACTTTGGAAATTAATATGACAGTTTTTCAGAAATTTTGGAATTGATCTACTTCAAGACCTAGCTATACCATTCCTGGGCATATATCCAAAGGATGCCCCATTATGTCCCAAGGACACTTGCTCAACCATGTTCATAACAGCTTTATTCATAATAACCAGAAACTGGAAACAACATAGACAAGGTAAATTTTAAACAATGGTGTGTTATGCAGCTGTTTTTAAAATGAATATGATGAAATTTGCAGGCAAATGATAGAATTAGAAAGAAGAATAAAACCTGAATGAGGTAATCTAGACCCAGAAAGACAAATATGTTATGTATTCACTTATAAGTGTATATTAGCTGTTAAATAAATGATAACAAAGCTACAATTCACAGACCCAGTGAGGCTAAGTAAAAAATGATGACAGGCTCTAGGAGAGACTCATGAATTTCTCGGGAATAGAGAAATAGAATAGATTTCATGGGTGGCCTGTGGATAGTTGGGGAGAGGAAAAGAAAGGATCAGGTTAGGAGGGAGGAATAGAGGGAGAGAGTGCTGGGAAAGACAACTGAAATTAAGGGTGTTTGGGGGATGATATGAAACCTTGTACAATGGAAATTCCCTGGAATCTACAAGGGTGACCCGAGCAAAGACTCCTAGTAATGGGGTTTATGGAGCCTGAACTAGCTATCTTCAGTAACCAGACAAGACTACCAGTGGGGGGTATTTGATGGTAACTCAGCTACAAAACCCTCAACCTACAATTTTTCCAGTCTGCACGATGTGCTGGGGTGGCACAAAAATTGTGGGAGTGGCAAACCAATGACTAGTCCAACTTGAGAACCACATCATGAGAGGGAGCGCATCCCTGATGCTGCCTGGATGGTCGTGAACCAAAGGCTGGATAGCCCAGACACTCAGGATAGAACCAAACACAACAAGCAAAAATAGATCAATAAAATGATTCCTAATGGTATTTCTGCTATACTCATAAACTGCAGACTAGCTTAATTGTCATCAGAGAGGCTTTATACAGCAACTTATGGAAACAGATGCAGAGGCTCACAGCTAAACATTATGTGGAGCTCAGGGAATCCCATGGAAAAAAGTAAGGAAAGATTTTAGGATCCAAGAGGCGTAAAGGACACCAGAAGATCATGACTCACAGAATCAACTAAAAAGCAGGGCTCATAGAGGCTCACAAAGACTAAAGCAACAGTCAGAGAGCCTGTATGGGTCTGAAATAGGCTCTCAACATATATATTATGGTTGTGTAGCTTGCTGTTCTTGAGAAACTTCTAATAGTGGCAGTAGGGTCCTGTCTCTGATTCTGTTGCCTGTTTTGGCGACCTTTTTCCTACTACTAGGTTGCCTCATCCAGCCTTGCTATGAGGGTTTGTACCTACTATTATTATAACTTGTGCAGTATTTGTTTAATATCCCAGGGAGGCCTGATGTTTTCTGAAAGGAAATAGGACTGGATATGCAGGAGATGGTAGGTTGTGGGGAGGGAACGGGAGGAATGGACAGAGGAAAACTATGGTTGGCCTGTAACATACAAGAGAAGAATAAATTTAAAAATCCCTGTAGTTCACCAAACTAGAAAACTTAAAAGAAATGGAAGGAGAAAGACAGAAAGGAAGGAAGAAAAAAGAAAGAGAGAAAGAAGAGAGAGAGAGAGAGAGAGAGAGAGAGAGAGAGAGAGAGAGAAAGACTGAAAGAAAGAAGAAAGAAAGAAAGAAAGAAAGAAAGAAAGAAAGAAAGAAAGAAGAAAGAAGAAGAAAAGAAGAGAAGAGAAGTAATTTATGGTATCTATCACTGTTAAGTTCTATGATGTCCATGGTTATTTATAGTATTCTGGAGTAAATAGATGTGTGCTCTCATATTAGTTCAACACAGTAAAATATAAAGGTAGCCAGGAAACATTATTTAATGGTATGTCTGATTGTATGATAGGCCAATGCAATGATATCCTCTAAATATGACTATATGTAAAGACACTTCAGGCAAAACTCAAGATGAATTAGGCTTCAAGTTGATATTTGTACATCACTACTTAAAATCTATGGAGGTGAACATTATGTGACAGTAGGATCAGAAATATCATATTCCAAGAATGTAGGACTGTACTTGTAGTTTACAAGAAATGACTTACCAAGAAGACAAGTTTCACAGAAAATCTTTATTTTAATGACAGGTGTCTAGAGATAGGTGTCACAGTAACTTTTATTTACTTGATATAATTATCATCTTGGATGCTTACTGCCTCAGTCTGCTAACCTTGGCCTAGTCCTGGAAACTTCTAGTTTCTAATTTAGTCCTAGAATGTTTTCAGCCTCTGAGACTTACTGTTGAATAAGGTCACCCTTTCTAGCTCTTTCTGAGCTCTTGTTGGCTGGTCAACTCAGCTGTTCTGGCTCAAACTCCTCTTTAAGGTAACTGATTTAATCTGGCTTCTCTCTGTGTCTCTCTTGAATTGTTCTGCTTGGCCTTGAACTAACTCTAGCAATTCCTCTAATAGTCTGGATCATTCTCATGCTCTGACTGGTTCTGTCTAGCTTGTTCTCTCTCTCTCTCTCTGCAACCTGTCTCTCTATAAACTGCCCAGTAAAACTGCCTCCTTCCTCCAGTTTTTCTCTATGCATCACTTTCTTTTTTTTTTTTATAACCCGTCCCAGTCACCCCCTCCCACAATCGTTCCCCATCTCTTGTTTTCTGAGTACCCCCTCCTCCTGTATCCCCCACCCTGCCACTTTAAGTCTCTGAGAGAGTAGGTGCTTCCTCTCCCATTGAGGCCAGATGAGGCACCCAGCTAGAAGACCATACTCCATATACAGGCTGCATGTTTTGGGATAGCCCCCACTCCAGATGTTTGAGACCTACATGAAAACCAAGCTGCACATTTACAACATATGTTCAGGGAGGCCTAGGTCCAGCCCATGGAGGTAGATCTGTGTAGACTAGGTATGCTCCACAGTTGGTGATTCAGTCTCTGAGAGCTCCAAGAGTTCAGGTTGGTTTACTCTGTTGATCTTCCTTAAATAGCTTCTCTTTCGTCTCTCTTCTCATGAGAGTTGGGAATGTCCTGTTTTGTCAAATCTTTCTCTGATTCATCAATTTGTCTGCCACTCAATTAGACATCACTTCCAAACATAGCTGCTTCCTTCTACAAACAAACTTTACCTTCATTGTTTAGGGTTAAAAGTGTATACTAAGGCTATATTCCAGCCAGAGGAATTAAATGTGTATGCTAAAGGCTGAGCCACACCAATACTAGAACAGTTTTTATTTTTCAGTAAATAACACAATTTGGGGATTTACAGTGTGATCAAATATCCGGCAACAAATAGGAATTCATCAGGCTCAGTCAAAGGGATTGGTATACATGATTGGACATGGAAATTGAAGATTTACTAAGGTTTCTATTTGTTAATCATGGCAACATTAAAGGGACAAAAAGGCAGATGCCATACGATATCTTATATGTGTGCAATTAAAAGCTGAAAATACGATGTTGGTGGTCAGGGATTGAGAACAAGAGTTAGAGAGATATTAGTCAAATGGTACAAAATTTTACTTAGAGTGGAATACATCTCAGAGATCACATGGTGATATTTGATAGCAATGTATTATATATTGAAAATTGTCAAGAACAGATATCATATGTTTCACCTACAAAAGTGACAAGTATGTTAATATATACAACAATTAAGTATCTTTAACTATTAGGTAAGATATTCTCATCTCAAAACAGACTGTCTACAGAAATTATATGCAAATTCTATCAATTTAAAAATTAGAACACATTACAATGGCACAATAGTGTCTGATTTCCAATTCTTCTTGTCACACTAACTTAAGGTCTTCATTATCTCCTTCTAAACTACACAGTTACTCTTGATTTGTTCCCTTATTCACTGCTCTCATGCCTCTACTTTGTTCCACTCCTTGAATAACAATTTTAGAATGAAATTGCTCAGATTATAATATGGTTAAATTTCTTATTGGATTAGGTGAAAATTTCTCATCCTGGCATTTTTTTTTCTAAAAAAAAAAAAAAAAAAAAAAATAGTGTATTTACACTCTTATCTGGAGTTCCATACAGAACCAATATGTGTGCTATAATTAAATTATTTTGTGTATAACATTTTCATAAACAATGTCCAGTGTTCCCCTAAAAACTACTTTAATATCTAAAGACACCAAAATCTTTTCAGTCTTTGAGAATGTTACCTCTTAAATAATTTTTTTCATTGATTCAATTTGACATTGTATCTTTCTCATGATTTTCAGTGTTAACATTTACTTATTTTCTTTTTTATTAAATTATTTTATTTATTTACATTCGAAATGTTGCCCCCATCCCAGTACGCCCTCTCTAAGTTCTTTACCCCCTACCAACTCCCTTTTGCTTCTGAGAAGTTGTTCCCCCTACCTAGTCACCTCACTCTTCCCTAGGGCATGAAGTTTATACAGGATTAATTGCATCTTCTCCCACTGAGGCCAGACAAGGCTGTTCAGTTGTGGTGGCACATGCTGGTAGGATTTGCTGAAGGAGGCAGCCACAGGAGGATCACAAGTTTGAGGACAGCCTGGGCCATATCTTTCTCTTAAAACTTTGATTAGTTGACAAACTAGGTCCCAATAACCAAATCGACCCCATCATGTTTTATGAGAATGCCACCATGCTTATTCATTTACTACCTGTAGCTCATTTTATGCTATGATGGCATAATTGTGAATGCAGTCATCCATTGGTGTCTGCAAAATTCGAGTTCCAGTACTTTTTAAGATAATGAATCTATGAATGTTCATGTGCCATACTCATACATGCTCTCTGCTATTGTAAGAGACAAAAATAATTTACATAGATTTTAATACAGTTTTATTTACTTACTTAAATTGTTTTTTTGTCTTTTGAGATTTAAATAAATTATGTCACTTACACTTTTCCTATGCTCCATATGTATGTATGTATGTATATATATATATATATATATATCCTTCCTTTCTTCCTTTTAATTTCATACTTTTTTATTAATTGCTGATACATATATATATATATATATATATATATATATATATATATATATATATATATATATAAATTGATAACTCTGATAACATTATTCCCTTTGTCCATGTTCTTATAACAATTTGGCAGTGATCCATACTCTAGTCATTGAGATATGTTACCTACCGTACTGCAATTAAATAGTTATCATAGAGGATTGAACTTTTTTGAAGAGAGACAAATAAAAATGGACATAAATTGCATAATAAAAAATTTATTTTCATTGAGTTCTTTGGGCTCAATAGTATGCCATAAAAGCTTTAATGCAATTTTATTACTGTAGAATATTTTATCATATGTAAATAATGATAAAATATGCATGGAAACATTCTTCCATAGTATTTTGTTAATAAAAATGCCTCATTAAAATGTCAATTAAAAGTATATGGTATTAAAACTCTAGAGACATTGAGATTTCTATAAATATAAAGGACTTTTCAATAGACTAAGAACATTTTGCTTTTCTCATTGTTTACTCTGTATCTACCATAAATCACACCAGTTAATATATGTTCAATAACCCCCTTTTAAAATAAATATTCAATTTTTTTATTTGTGACTGGCAAGTTCATATTGGAACATTTTGATGTAAACTGCTTTCTTTTCAATACAAGCCACATTTAAATCCATAGCCAATGACAAGCTATCTGGTTATATCAATGTCACTTTTATAATAGCCATATTTGCAACAGCCCAATTTCTGTGTACCTCTATCCAGAAAACTCCCATGAATTCTAATGGTCTGAATATAAGTTCTATTTATCTCTTCTGTTTTTTGATGCTGATAATTCCATAAGGAAAGATATTGTATCACTTCAGAAATATAAAAAAGATACATCAATAAAATTCAATTTGGAAGATGAGACAAAATGTTCTAACCAATAGTTTTTACAAATCATTTTCTCTTATTTTTCATGTATATGAGGAATGGATTGTAAGAACTTTGTTGTCTAGCTTTTCATAACATTTTATCAAACGTAAAGATGCATTTTAGGTTGTTTTATATTACTTTTATCAGAGTAATTAAATCTGCTTTTTACAATGTACCGCTGTCTTTACAGAGAATAAAACAATTTCAGTTGATGTTTAATCTCCAGTTTTGAAAAGGCTCATTATTATCTAGTGAGTGGTATCAGTGGTTTATATTATAGAGAACTTCATTAGTGATCTGGATAATTAGGGAAGGAGGAGTGATGACTCAGGGTTTTCTTTAACTTTTCTCCCTTTCATAATTTTCACATTTTTAATTAAATTAAAAGGAGAAATGAAATTACTTTTAAATAGGAAATTAAATGAAAAACCCCAAGGCAATGCAAGAGAAATGTGGTTTTTCTTAATTAAAAAGACAAATGCTGTGCAATATAAAAATGCAAGAGCCTCATGTGTGAACACACATTAGGTATTTGTGGTAGCACATTGGATAAGAACTTAATTAAATTAATATTTTGTTATTTTCTTCTTTAACCCTCATTCAGATTTTTGTTGGCTGGTGCCATTCAGAATATCAGTTTCTAAATATCACAGGGCTTTTTCTTCATTTATTCTAAGGCTAAAGATTTGGAAGATAGACATTCAATTGCTTCAATATTTGTATGATTAACAATTAACATGTGATTTCTTTTCCCTTCAAAATTGACACTGATGTGAACATTATGATATTATGGAATTGGAAAAAATCATCTAAAATTTCAAGGGACATTTATAGCCAAAAAGATGTATTCAGTTATTCAAAAGACAACTGTTGGAACTCTAGGTTAAAATGAGGACTATGAAAATGCATTGAAGCATCTTTTAAAGTTTCTGATTTTAAATATTTTAAAGAAAATGCTTATAAAATATTTCATTAGCCATGATATTTGTAACAAATGAACTATATTACTGTATTCTGTATGTCTTGTCTTCTAATATCAGTAATTTTTCATGATCAAATTATGCTTCGGATGTCAGAATTTACCTATTTGCACATACACTTCAAAAGTTAGAGTTACTAGCCGGGCGGTGGTGGCGCACGCCTTTAATCCCAGCACTTGGGAGGCAGAGGCAGGCGGATTTCTGAGTTCGAGGCCAACCTGGTCTACCAAGTGAGTTCCAGGACAGCCAGGGCTATACAGAGAAACCCTGTCTTGAAAAACCAAAAAAAGAAAGAAAAAAAAAAAGTTAGAGTTACTATATTACTGATTTTTGCCTGAAGATAGCTTTTATGCTTGAATAATTAATCATTCCTACCACAAAAGGCAAAATACTAAGTGTTTTAATATGCACATATTTTGATCATGTTTTCCATCTTCTCCAATCCCTTCTATATCCCCAAAATCACTAGTCTTCCAAATTTCATGTAGTCTTTTTCTTTTTTTTTTTTTAACTCACATAGTCCACCTATGGGTACCTGGACATTTCATGGGACTTCCAGTGGAGCATGAGCAACATCTTAGAGACCATATCACTATAGAAAAATGACTTTCCTTCTTCCAGCAGCCATTGTATATTCATACATACATGCAAACAAAAATGCATGTTATTTCACAGATAAATATGTGATGTAAGGATATCTTTTATTTGTATTATTCAATATAATAATAATAATAATAAAGAAAATGCTGTGTAAAGATAGATGATTCTACCAGGATTTGCATTATATTCTACTTCTCTTCATGTGGGAAAGAAATGAGATCTATAACTCAGAGAGACTTTTCTTACAATTTTACAAGGAAGATTCAATATCACTGTAGACATGGCATGGTGACTGCATACTTAACATTGTTCTTACCTCTTATTTTAAATAGAAAAGCTCTTTTTCTTTTAATTTTGTTTTCGAGCATTATGAAGCATAAGTCTTTTATTCACATCAGTTTACTCATCACCTCTCCTCATGTCATCTAGCATTGTACTAGATAGTTTTGATTTAGGAAGAATAAAACTGAGAAAAGCTATGTTCTCATTGAGCTTAAAATGTGGGAGAATGTCCCTTATCAGAATGCATCTTAAAATACAATGTTAATAATTGTAATCTACAAGGGAAAGACATGCGAGAGAAATCATTTGGAATTGATAAATCACAAATCACTATTAATTAGAGTTTAAACAGTTAAGTAATAAAATACACCCCCCAAAGAAGTTTCAAAGGAACTTTTTTCCTAAAAAGATATTTGCACAATGACTAAAGGTATATGTTATTCACAAATCCCATGGATAATGTCACTAGAATGGGCACATTTTCTTGAACAATCATTTTCTATTTAGACCTGAATGAGCATCCTATTAAAAGAAGAAAACAGACAAGAAGAAATAATTGAGTAACATAGGCACACTTAATATATTTTTTTAAACAAAGTTAACATTTGGAAGAACAAAACATAATGCTATTTTATGCATAATAATCTGTTATGTTTTAAATGATGAACTTTAGATATTTAATAAGCTTAATTTGTTATCTTCATTGTAATACTTTCAGGTTATTGTTACTTTCTTGACTTTTTTTTACAACTCTACACAGACTAGCTAAATAATCTTTACCCTGACAGTGCTGCATTTTAATGTTAACAGATATTCTTCTTGTTTTTACCAAAGTGTCTTAAAACATTGTTGCATTGGAAATTGGTAATGATTTCTTTTTAAAAGCAATAAACTGCTGATCTTGAATGAAAACTGATAGTCTTATTTTTTCTATCCATTATAATTTTCTATTCATTATAATTATTTTTCTGTAAGTATTATTTATTTTGGTCAATCACCAAAATCAGAACTTTTTTATATGAGTCACCATCTAACAAATACTCTTAAAAAGCTGATTATTGCAATGCATATAAAAGAATAAGCCATAAGAGAAAAAGGGGGAAAGAACAAATGGAAAAGGGAGAGAGGAAAGTAGAATGTAGGAGAGAGAACCAATTCCAGTTCCTATTTAAAAAACAAAAGAGAAAACAAATTGTGTAGAAAAATGTCATAAATGCTTTAGTTAAATATTCTATATCTGTGTAAGGTTATTGACTAAAATGATTTTGAAAAATCTGCTAATATTTCCTATTAAGCATATGTCAACTCTATCATTTTACATTATGTATCTATATAAATGTTGCTTACCTTCAGACTCTTGGATTCCTTGAACATGAGTAATTATGACTGATTATGGAATCATGTATATAGTATCAAACCTTCACAACCTCATTTTCTCTTATGCACTACTATCTGCAAAACCATGTACAAAAAGTGATACATATATATTCTACATCTGTTCTTTAAATTTATTTAGCATATTTCAGAATCTTTTTCATAAGGCTTGTTCCCTGGTTCTTTGAAGGCATTGATAAATATGCATAATGTTGGGGTCAGGAATTGCCTCACAAACCTCACCAACACTGATCTTAGTCAGACAGTGATAGTTTATAGAGCATATGCCCCGGGAGTAATTGATCAGACCAAGAGTCAAGATTTGGGAAGTGAACATATAATGTTTATATAAAATCTAAGAATTAAAAGCTTCTAAAATATGTTCAAGGATTTAAAAGATGTTTAAATGTCTTAAAGATGTTTCATAAAGATTAGAGGGTATAAAAAGAATGTTTTGAAATATATAAATACAAGTTCTTGAGATATAAAACTAAGGTATATGAACTAGGAAAAGATGTTTCATATTTCTCCCCACATGCTATTGTTATTTAACATTAATCACTGGTGTTCTAATATGCTGATGGAACACACTGGTTGCTTACAATTCAGTTACCAGCTCAAGATTTTAAATTCCCCTTGGTTGTATTCTGATTATAGACTTTAATCATGTCTGTTCAATCTGTATATCTAGCTCTCTGGACTACACGTTTCATGCCTTTTAACCCAAACCTATAGTTTTACTAGGCCTCAATGGCACAAGTCTACTCCTACTGTCTTACAGATACCTATTAACTGCTTTTTCCAAAATTCATATAAGCTTCAGGAAATCCAGAATCATAAGACTTAGATCCACTTTCCACAGATCAAATGGATTCCAAGTAAGTATGTAACCTGTTGTTGAAAATGAGATTTCCTCATGGTGTCACAAGTCCTTTCAACTCCTTCAGCCTTCACTCTATCTTCTCCTTTGGGAACCCCATGATCAGTTTGATGGTTAGCTGTGAGCATCTGCCTCTGAGTATGTCAGACTCTTGCAGACTTCTAGGGAGACAGCTATATCAGGCTCCTGTCAGCATGTACATCCTGACATCCACATCAAAGTCTACCTTTGGTAACTGCACATGGGATGGATATCCAGGTGGAATGGTCTGTAGACAGCCCCTCCTTCAGTTTCTGTCCTGCACTGTGTCTCCATATTTGCTCCCTTGAGTATTTTGTTACTCCTTCTAAGAAGGACTGAAGACCCCCTACTTGGTCATCATTCTTCATGAGCTTTATGTGGTCTGTGAGTTGAATCTTGGGTATTTCAAGCTTCTGGGCTAAAATCCAATAACCAGTGAGTGAATACCATGTATGTTCTTTTGTGATTGGGTTACTTCACTCTGGATGATATTTTCTAGTTCCATCCATTTACATAAGAATTTATCAAATTCATTGTTTTTAATAGCTGAGTAATATTCCATTGTATAAATGTACCACAATTTTTGTATCCATTCCTCTGTTGAAGGGCATCTGGGTTCTTTCCAGTTTCTGGCTATTATAAATAAAGCTGCTATGAACATAGTGGAGCATATGTCCTTGTTATGTGTTAGAGCATCTTCTGGATATATACCCAGGAGTGGTATAGCTGGGTCCTCAGGTAGTGATATGTCTAATTTTCTGAGGAACCACCAGACTGTTTTCCATAGTGGTTGCACCATCTTGCAATCCCACCAATAATGGAGGAGTGTTCCTCTTTCTCCACATCCTCGCCAGCATCTGCTATCACCTGAGTTTTTGATCTTAGCCATTCTGACTGGTGTGAGGTGGAATCTCAGGGTTGTTTTGATTTGCATTTCCCTGATGACTAAGGATGCTGAACATTTCTTTAGGTACTTCTCGGCCGTTCGCATTTCCTCAGTTGAGAATTCTTTGTTTAGCTCCATACCCCATTTTTAATAGGGTTATTTGGTTGTCTAGAGTCTAATTTCTTGAGTTCTTTGTATATATTGAATATTAGTCCTCTATCGGATGTGGGATTGGTAAAGATCTTTTCCCAATCTGTTGGTTGCTGTTTTGTCCTATTGACAGTGTCCTCTGCCTTACAGAAACTTTGCAATTTTATGAAGTCCCATTTGTCAATTCTTGATCTTAGAGCATAGGCCATTGGTGTTCTGTTCAGGAACTTTTCCCCTGTGCCTAGGTATTCGAGGGTCTTCCCCACCTTCTCTTCTATTAGTTTCAGTGTGTCAGGTTTTATGTGAAGGTCCTTTATCCACTTGGTCTTGGAATTCCCTACCTTACCCCATTACTACACAATTTTAACTTCTGTTTTTAGTTTTTACTTGTCTCAGCAGATTTTCACCTGGCTGAAAGACTCCATCCAGGGATCATCTATGGACTACAAGTTGCTGAGCTCTGACTTGCTGAAGGCTGATACGAAATGTTCTAGCTGATGTGATTGTTCCCTGTCTTTCAGAAATATCAGCTAATCATTTGCTTCTGATAAATGCCCCATTTCTAAAACTTTGACTAACTTTTCAGCCTTTCTGTGGCTTGATGGCAGCGTCCTAATTTCAGCTGGAAGTAGTTACAGATGAGAATACATTGTTCATTGTTCCATGTAACAGACTGCAATGCTAAGTTAAAAGGAAACCCCCTGGCATAAGGAATAAATGGCTACCTATAATGCCAGCATAGTCCTATCCTCATCACATGAGTAGACAGGAACTGTCCATCCTGAAAATCAAGCTATCAAATATAGAGTCGATGATAGCTAAGAAAAGAAAAAACTTTTGGGTAACGACCATTCAACATGTCTTCAAAAGTATGTTGGGATTCACTATTGCATAGGAGCTGCTCTTGTATGGAGATATAAAGCTAGACAAACAATGCTGTTTCTATGCTAATGATTCTAAAGTTCCTTAGAGACACCATAGGTAAGTAAAGTCAAACAATGTTATTGATAACGGCCCTGATTGGTCCCCTATGCCTCCTGCTGGCTCTCATTTGTTTTGTTTAAAAGCATATTTTCACTGTCCAGCTTATGATTCTTTGTACCCAATAGGACTCCTTGGCTTCAGAAACTTTAGAGTCAAAGATTTGACTTTCAGGAACCATTCAAAACTGGAGAATGTTAAGGCCTGGGTAAAATGTTACCTGGCTATCCTTCCATTATAATAAACTTTCTCTCATATGTTTCTGCTGTTACTAAGGAAACATTTTTATGCCAAGTTGATTACATATTCTGTTCTGTGCCCTTGGTAACCAATCATTGTAAAATTCAGCAGAACTTCTTTATATAGTTACTCATAATAAGCTTTGAGCTGAACCAACTACCCAGTAACACTTTCTGAACCTGTATATAAGCTTATATGATATTTGCTTTTATACGCGGCCCTTGGGATAGACCCCAACATAAGAGATACAAGTAACTATCTAAAATAAGATTTCCATTTTGAGTAAGGGTCGAGTAAAATTTTGTTCCTAAGACCTTCCTGGGAACTGACATCTTACTTGGAAGTAAGAGACATGTATGTGGTTAACTGAAATCCTGATTGGCAAGTTAGGACATGAATGTCAGACAAGTCTTATCCTTGTAACAAGTTAGGACATCAATATTAGATGAGGCAAGTCCTTGCTAGAGTTGAATAGCCCAACCAAAGGAACAGAATAAATGTACAACAAAGACATGTTCCTGAGCAAGTAACTTATCCCTAAATCCCGATTGGTGGAATAACTTGACACAAATCTTTGTAGATTTTAGCCTTTAAAAAAGCCTGTAGAATCTTAATTCAGGGTCACTGTTCAGTTCCTAAATCTGTATTGTGACCTTGATTGTTCAGTTCTGGGATGTATGTTCAATAAACTATCCCTGTCTGACTGAGATCTCTGTTCATGTGGTTTGTGAGGTGACTTCTGGACCCCAACATATATGTTTAAGGCAGTTAATAATATCAAAATGTCACCTTATTTAAATAACTATCTTGAATATAATGAATATTGTTTTACCAGATTAAGTATAATATAAATAAATGTTGAATTTAAAAAATGAATATTTTGACATATATTTAATTATATGAATAAAAATACATATGCACATATATTATTACTACTTGCTACTAAAATGTTTCCATATATAATATTATATATTATTAATATATATGGCATATATATAATATATGAATATATATTAGTTTAGAGGTCAGCAAAATTTAGCCCATGTATAACATCTAGCTCATCCTAATTTGTGTTTGTAGGTGATAGGGACTCAATAATGCTCATTTGATGATACATAACTATTTTTATGCAATAAAATTAGAGGTGAGATGTTGTAATAAGAGTATATTGCCCATACAAGTCTTAAAATAGTAACTCAGCATCTTTGTAGATAAATAGAATTTTTATGATTATGCTCATCTATGTGTAACTTCATCCTTGAAGCTGTCAAAGTCTTATGACATTTTTGTAAATCTGTCACCACATTATAGCCATTTCTGAATTAGATTGCAGATTAATATTTTTATTCAAATATTAGCTAAATGGTTTTAATCAATATATTTTTATTTAGTAAAATGGACTTATATTTGTCAACCTAATCTCTCATTAAAGAGCTAAAATTTGAAAAAATTTCTTTTCGACTTTAACATTGTTGTTTAGTTTGCATTTTCTAAGTTAATAAACCTATGAAAATAAAACTGTTGGTACCACTGCAGAAGTAGAATCAGGACAGTGAAAAAGCATGTCTCCTTTCACACTAGTTTCCATAATATAACTGCCTTTCCCATGGCTAATTTCTCTTGCTATGCTTTACTTTTTTTTTTTCTTTTAAACTATATCAAAAATACAAATATTTTCTCATTTTTGATACCTTTAACATTGGAACACCATAAAAATAGTTTTAGAAACTGAAATTATTCTTCTACAGTATCTCTCAGTGTATTTGTCTTTGCTTAATTTACTCTCATTTAAGATAAGTCAAGTTTTCTTTATTTACCAACATCCTGAACAGGTATTTCTCCTGCTGTTAGCATTTTCTAGAAAAAAAAAAGGGAATATACTTCACTTATGAAACTCAATTTAGATTTAGCAAGAACTTTTTCACTGATCAGGAATATTATTACAAGAGCTCCGTGAATTTACAAAATGGCTACCAAGTGGGTATATTTAAAGAATCAGACTAAAATCAATCCTTTCATTTACACCTCTTAGTACAGCACATTCATACCTCACAGCAAGAATGGGAAGTTACTACAAAACATTTACATTTCAGTGTTCTCTGTCTCTGTTTCTATTCTCATTTCTTAGGACAGATAAATGTATCCACACTGTCACCCTTACTCATTTGTGCCCCTTATCATAATTTTATTTTCAAACTCTACTTCTATTCATAGCTTGGGCTACAAGCAACGTTCCTAGGAATCTGAGCTCAAATTTTAGCAACTTTCTATTTCCTCTTATAGTCATAGATTGAAAATACATTGTTTATTAATCTCAATCTTTGTTTCCTTATTAGCAAGATGAGAAGAATATTAAGCTATTGAAGTGTTAGCAATGGAATGTTTGTGTTGAATGATGTATTTTACTATGGAAATGCTTATGTTCCATTATATCCATATACTGAATCTAACTCTTTGTAATGTTTACTTTTCTAATTAGTCATATAATTTAGAATGCTCACTATATGCAACTCTTCAATTTTTTAGAGGAACTTCAATCCAGCAACATGGCTACTCTGATCATATCCAAAGACCTTCTAGGTCTGTATGATTGAGCTATAATGCAGACACACTTCACACCTTCAATCTGTCTGGCTGGAAAACATACACACCCTCAGTATATGCCTTTAATCTCTAACATTGAAGTCAGTTTCTAGAAGGAAGCATTCATGTTTGAAAGTGATCTCTAATTGAGGGGCAGACAATATGATGAATCAGAGAAATAGACAGTATGAGTCAGAGATAGGATACACCCAACTCTGAAGAAAACAGCTACTTAAGAGCAGCACAGCAGTCAGTTGGGTCACCACTCAGGAGTCAGTGCAGTCAGTGTGGTGCAGTGGAGTTGAGTTAGTTTCTGATGAGGCACATGAAACCAGAGAAGCCAGGAGATTAGAACAAGTTGCCAGAGTTAGTTTGAGGCCAAGCAGAGCAATTAAGTGAGAATGAGAGAGAAGCCAGATTCAATCAGTCAGCTTGTAGAGGAGTTTGAGCCAGAACAGCTGAGCTGACCAGCCAGCCAGAGTTCAGAAAGAACTAGAAAGTGTCTGCTTAATCAGCACTAAGCCACTGAGATGACAATTGCACAAGAGAATAAAAGTTAGTTTTACAATTCTATACTAAGTACACAAATTTGGGTTGTTTTCTTAGAACGATGAGATAAAAGATTGAGTATATGCAAAAATGTTGGCTTAGAATTATTTTAATTAATTTAGAATTGTAAGAGAAGACTCATAGCTTTCTATTTCCATGACAAATATCTGAGATAATTTAAAACGAAGAAAAGGTTGTTGATTCTTATCGTGATTTTAGTTCATGGTAACTGTCTGTGCTTTGAATTTGTGGAAAAGGTATTCTATAGGAACAGGTGGTAGAATAAACTTGTTCAACCCACAATGTCCAGAAAGCAGCTTGAGAAGGAGTTTCCTTAAATGAAGTTATTCTAGGTTTGTGCATTTTAAGTAAGATTATGTTACATGAGCAAATAATTTCTATGTGGTACCTCATGATACAGACACTGTTTTTAGATTGAATCTTGTAGGAAAACAATTCTAAAGCCATGGTCTGGGTCTGTGATTGTCAGTCATTGTTCACTCGATAATATCAGTATTCCACAAACAAAATTATTCTTGGTAGATAGTTATGTTATCTTATTCTGAAAAATATTTGAGTGCAATTATAATATATGCATACACAAATGTATGTTAGATGATGAAAATATACACACATTGGTAAAAACTCTAGTAGCTACACACTTACACAGGAGCAGAGAAACAGAAGTACAGACGTATCATATTAGAAACACAGTAATTTAAATATTTAATTCAATTTTGTCATTGAAACTGGAAAAAGAGAAGTAAGAAATAGTTATTCAAAATAAGGATCCTGTGGAACCTAACAATTTTTAATCCATATTTAGATTAAACATCAGCCACATGCTTCATGATTCTCAATATTTTTTGTTCAGACTGTAATTTGAACTATTTCCTATCAGTCAGCTGTAAGACACTGCTGCTTTACATATTGTGAGACTATTCCAAATGACGTAAAAATATGACAGTGTTTCTTGGAGGCCACTGGGTGTCCAAATTCTTTATTTCTTGCTAAATGATGATTAATAAATGCACTGTAATGGACTGAGAGGTGCGTCATTGTCCTTAAGGGAGTATCTTTTTTGTCATCTCACCAGAGGAAAACTGATAACTAAAATAAGGATATGTGTGGATCCATATGTAGCAGATGAGACTGGATATATAAAGCTTTATTCAATTCTTCAAATGTCAGAACTGAGCCGGGGGGTAGTGGTATACACATTTAATCTCAGCACTAGAGAGGCAGAGTCAAGGAGATCTTGAGGAATTCTCTAGGCCAGCCTGGGCTACAGAGCAAGTTCTAGGACATCCATAGTTACACAGAGAAACCAAACAAAAATAAACAGTACTAAAACTACTACTTATTTTCTCAGGCAATTAATTAAAACAACATATATTAGCTCTTTTGTTTCCTTTAATGGCTTTATTTTTTTCTAAACAGAATAGTCTAAAGCAGCTGTTCTCAACCTGTGGGTCAAATCCCCTTTGGGGACCAGATATCTACATTACAATTCATAAGAGTAACAAAATTATAGTTATGAAATAGCAATAAAATAATTTTATGGTTGGTGGTGACTATAACATGAGGAACTGTATTAAATCATCATGGCCTCAGGAAGTTTTGAGAACTGTTGATGTAAGGACAGATTGATATACTCTAAATTAAATGCCAAAATATAGGTGATGACTCATCAACAATAAAGTATAAACAATTTCCATCAAAATATTTATTATAGGTTGAGTGAATTTATATTCACCCACAGTTACATAATTCTTCATCAGTTAATCATATTTTAACAAGACATTCTTTTGTTATTTAAATATGCAGGGCAAATGTTAAAAACTAGTTGATATTATATTACAAATTTTGGACAATTTTACTTTTTTAATTACTCTCTCAATCTATAAGTATATTCACTAAACTGAAAGTTACTTAAAGTTCATTTTGTCTTTCAACTGAATTTTTTTGAGTTTACTATTATTGTTAAAATGTACTCAAGTATTTTAAAAAATGGTTTTGAAATTATTAAATGATACATGAAAAACAAAAATTTCATATGGAGTTTTAATCATGGTAAAGGAAACCCATCTTGTATTATTTTGAATTTTATCTTAGAATTTTATATATAATTAAAGTATTTATGTTATTCATAGTCTCCTTTTCCCCTTCTTCTCCCATGTCCCTTCACTCCCTCTTAAGTTCATTACCTCTTCTGTGTGTGTGTGTGTTTATAAAACCCAAGCTCTGACGCTTTACATATGCTTGGCCCAGGGAGTGGCACTATTAGGAGGTGTGGCCACGTTGGAGTGGGTGTGGCATTGTTGGAGTAGGTATGTCACTGTGGGCATAGGCTTTAATACCCTCCTTCTAGTTGCATGGAAGCTAGTGTTCTCCTACCTGTTTTCAGAACAAGAGGTGGAACTCTCAAACTCCCCCAGCCCATACCTGCCTGGATTTCACCATGCTCTCATCTTGATGATAATGGACTGAACCTCTGAACCTGTAAGCCAGCCCTGGTTAAATGTTGTCCTTTATAATAGTTGCCTTGGTTACAGTGTCTGTTCATAGCAGTAAACTAACTAAAACATCTCACATACTGTTGCTTTTATGTATTTATGTTTAGAGTTGACAACTTGGGATTGTATTTCTAGAGGGAGCTCATCCCTGATGAAAACTGAATCGTCCTCTGAAAATCCTTGACTACCTATAGTTTCTCATCAGTGAAGAGTGGGGACTTCTGAAAATTTTCCTATCCACATTGTCATGTTAACCAAAGTTGTCATTATGCAGAGCCTGTATAAGCAATTTATTGTTAAGATTTCACGAATGCAGCAACCATCAAGTCAAGAAGACAGTATCTAGCAGCAGGTATTTAAGGATTCAGGTTCTTATCATCTTTCTTCCCCTTCTTTCATTTTGTTTTCTAAGGCTTAAATGTAGATGTTGCATTTTAGAAGTAAATTATGGGTGAGAGCTGCTTATTCTAAGTATTTTGACTAGTTATTGATCTATGTAGAAGCTCCTTTCTATTGTAAAATAAAGTTTCTTTCACCAGGGATGAGAGCTACACTTACCTGTGAGTAGGAGGAGAAGTGTTTAAAATATAGTTAAAAATTAAACTAATTAAAGAAAAATGATAGTAGTAGGTTCTCCATGATCTATAATCTCTCCAACCATGAACATTTGTGGATCACACATCTGTATCTTTTAATGTGATATATATCTTGAAGTAACTTCAGAAGCCAGAAGGTAGTAAGGGTCCACAGATGATAGAGAGAAGAAGGTCCAGAGAGGGAAAAAAAATTGAAAATTTGACTTTAATTCTAACTGGGATGGAGAATGAGGGGAATACAAAGGGAAAGGGAGAAAGGAAAGACAAATATCACAAAGGATGTTTTTAAAAGCCACAATATATACTACAAAACCCAGTTGCCAGGAAATCTCCCTTTGAAATATTGGTTATTGTTATTCAAGAAACCCCTGAACAATATAAGCTATCCTGAAGTCAAAAGAATATTACCACCCCTTTTTAATAAGAACTCAAAATGATTAGGTCATGGTTTTCATGTGACTTAATCAGGAAAAGAAATTAAATCATTTCACTTGAATGAAGCTATAGAGATATTTTTAAATATAATTTTATTTTTTTACTTATTCACTTTATATCCTGCTTACTGCTCCCTCCAATCTTGGCCTCCCACAATCCTCCCCCCCCCACATCCTTTTAATATTCACAGCCACTACAATAATTTTATAAAGACTAAATTCTAAGTAGTCAAGTAACAAGTAAGGCAAAAGTCAATTCTGGGCTATGCTGTTTGAAGTTTTATCTGCTACCAACAATCTTTACAGAATGCCAACAGATTTATAAAATAAAGGACATCCCTGCATAGGATAGACAATTTGTAACTGAAACAGTGAATGTTTGACCCTGATCTTGAAAAGAGAGCTAATGGGTAGGCCAGCAGGGTTCTAAAGGAGAAAATGGTGTCCTACTGGTAAGTCAAACTTAATGCTCTCCAGAGAGTCAGCAATTGATTTTCTGCTCACTAGTGAGGTCCCTTTCTCACTGAGAGTAAATATAGGAAGAGAAAAGATGGAGTGTTCAGCTTTTGAAACATTATTAATGCTTCAAGTTTGAATGCCCAGAAAAAAAGTATAGTATCCAGCTAACCTCATAGTGAACTCTGTCTCTAGGATGCATCCAATGCTAGGATTTATATCTTATTAATATTCTACAAAATAGAAGATAACATACTATGCTTAGATGGCCCACCTTCACACGGTAAAACGTTGTTTCCTTAGGAAAATACAGTTGTCTTTATCTACTACAAAAGCATAACACCCAGATGCCCTTCAACAGAGGAATGGATACAAAAAATGTGGTACATTTATACAATGGAATGTTACTCAGCTCTTAAAAACAATGAATTCAATAAATTCATATGTAAATGGATGGAACTAGAAAATATTATCCCGAGTGAAGTAACCCAATCACAAAAGAACATACATGGTATTCACTCACTGATTATTGGATTTTAGCCCAGAAGCTTGAAATACCCAAGATTCAACTCACAGACCACATAAAGCTCATGAAGAATGACGACCAAGTTGAGGGGGGTGGTTTCAGTCCTTCATAGAAGGAGTAACAAAATACTAAAGGGAGCAAATATGGAGACAAAGTACAGGACAGAAACTGAAGGAGGGGCCGTCCGCAGACCATTCCACCTGGGTATCCATCCATGTGCAGTCACCAAAGGTAGACATTGATGTGGATGTCAGGAAGTACATGCTGACAGGAGCCTGATATAGCTGTCTCCTTAGAGGTCTGCAAGAGTCTGACATATTCAGAAGCAGATGCTCACAGCTAACCATTAAACTGATCATGGGGTTCCCAATAGAGAAGATAGAGTGAAGACTGAAGGAGTTGAAAGGATTTGCGACACCATGAGGAAAGCAACAATACCAACCAACCAGAGCCCCCAGGGTCTAAACCACCAGCCTGGGAGCACTTAGGGAGGGACCCATGGCTCCAGCTATATATGCAAGGGAGCTATATATAAGTGGGAGAAGAGATACTGGGTCCCATGAAGGCTGGACATCGTGGGGGATGGTATTCGAGGGTGGGGAGGTGAGGTTCTGGGGAGGGTGGGTGTGGGTACACCATCATAGAGGCTAGAGGAGGGGGGGGAAGGGATAGGGATGTTCTTAGGAGGGAGGGGGGAAAAGGGGTAAGGGGAAACATCTGAAATGTAAATAAAATTTCCAATAAAAAAAAGATGACATTTCAAAGATGCTTTCAGTTTTCTTATGGCTAAGAATGAAGTCCATTTGTCATGACTGGAGATCAGAGAACTACTTGTGGGAGTCAGTTCTTTCTTCTGATTGAGTTTGAGTCATAGGCATTAGCAGCATGGACCTTTAAATGTTATGCCACTTTATCAACCAGAACTTTACAACTAACTCTTGCTTTGAATAAATAATTAATTTCTTCATAATACCAAAATCTATGTATGAGTTGCATTATGAAGATATCCCCCTTACTCTGTAGTTTCTTTCCTAACATTATTTGCTGGTTGCAGCCTCTTTAATTTATTCTTGTGCTTGTGTTTTGCTGTCAAATTAAACAGTCATTTCAAAAAAAAAAAAAAAAAAAGAAAGCACCAACACTAGCTTCTCTGGAACTTTCAAATAAAAACTGTATGTGTGTGTGTGTTTGTATGTATGTATATGTGTATGTGTATGTGTATATGTATAAATTTCAGTCAAAAATAGCCACTGTCAGATTGTTAGACTATATTTCTACTTTTGGTGTCAAATCCAATTACCATTAATTTTGATGTGAGTTTTTTCTTGTTCACTAGTATGTGATATTTCATACTATTATATATACATATATATTCAATCTATTTTTGAAACCCTTAAAAGCATTTTTATTTATCAATTAAAAGAAGAAATGAATAAATGTAGATGAATTATAACCATTTACTCAACTCATTATGTTGCCCACATTCAGCTGCCACTCATTATAATTCTGTCCAGGTAAATATATGCATACATATATTTTTGTCCAAAGTAGTTAACTCCCTTTTTAAAATATACTAATTTCCTAGATCAGTCTAATAGATCTTAAATAAGTTGTGAATTCTTTCTTTATATGCATTCCATATGTTTAAATTTCTAAAATGATACAAATTTACTTCTTTGTTCATTGGGTTTGTGTTTGGAACTTTTGTACATGGCATATCAACAAAAGTGACACAATGAAAAAGATTAAAAGTACTTTTATAATATTGTGTATCCTTCATTCTCTTGCTGCTTCTAGGAAGCCTTCTGCCAGCATGAGATTCTTAATCTAGACTAGATTCTTAAAGGTGAACACTACAAAAGAAGGAAATTTAAGTCATGTTAGCTGAGTTCTAGACATTAGAATGAGGGCAAAAGATTTCATCTATAGTACAGTTAACCTCACCTTGCTGAGCTTAGCTTAAGTGATAGTTTCATAGAAATGTGAGCAAATGAGTGCTTATTATATAAATCACTATATTTGGTGTGATTATATTTACTTGTTCCATGACAAACACTAAATGATATAATTCCCTTTGTTTAGCCAGAGGTAAAGGACATAAAGGAGTAGAATTCATTTATGTGTTCATAATCCAAATACACAGTATACACTCCCCCATGCTCTGTGTGGTTTGAGAATTTACCATTTGGATTTTCAACAAGATCAGAATCTCAAAAGGAAGTTTCAAAGTTACAAAAAATAAAAAAAACAAAACAACAAACAAACAATATAGCTGAACAACCTCCCATCTTAGTTATGATGTGCATCTGTAAGGGAGAAACCTTTTTAAAATAACAAAACAGAATAGAAGACACGTATTTGTTTATTTTTTCATATATGTATATGTTCAAATATTTATGTATATATGCATATATATATATAATATATATTTTGTGGTAGTTAGAATATGCTTGGCCCAGTGAGTGGCACTATTAGTAGCTGTAGTCTTGGTGGGGTAGGTGTTACATTGTTAGATAAAGTGTCACTGTAGGGGTAGGTTTTGAGCTTCCTCCTGCTGAGTCAGGATGTCAGCCTTCTCCTGTCTGCCTTCAGATCAAGATGTAGAAATCTTGGCTTCTTCTCCAGCACTGTGTCTACCTGGATGCTTCCATGCTTACTGTCATGATGATAAGGGACTGGACCTCTGAACCTGTTAGCTAGCCCCAATTAAATTTGTCCTTTTTTTGTCTTTAAATTTGTCCTTTCTAAGAGATGCCTTGGTCATTCTGTCTGTTCAAAGCAATGGAAACTAACTAAAACAGAAGTTGGTACCAGGGACTTCGATATTGCTGTGATAGACCTGAGCATGTTTTTGTTTGACAAAATGGGGACTTTGGGACTTTGGATTGGAAAGCAGTGGAAGGTTTAATTGGGTTTTATTGAGCTTTCATAGTAGGAATATGGAAGACATTGGTGCTGAAGGAGATTTGAGCTCTGGGGATATGGCTCAAGATGTTTCAGAGGAGAAGAATGTTAGTTTGTGGCCTAGAAACTGTTTTGTGGTATTTTGGTGAAGAATTCAGCTGTTTTTTGCCCTTATCTAAAGAGTCTGCCTGAGGCTAAGTCTAAGGTGAAAAGAATCAAATTAATTACATAACAAAGGAAGTCTCAGAAAAGCCCTGCATAGATTTTGTCCTCTGGTTTACTCTCATGAAGAGTGTTTTGGATCGCAAGTAGCAAGCTCAAAAAGGAAAAATACAAAATGTTTGGTTCAAATAATAAAGATGAACCAGGAAGTGAAATGGAGCTGAATTCTGTGTTCAAGGAGATAAGCAGATTAAGGAAGTGGTGATCACAGGGCAAGATCCTATCCAGCTAATCCTATTGTTTTTATGGTTGTAGTTGAACAAAGGATAGTTATGTTAGGTGTTATTATAAACTGGTTGTTGTCTCCATTTGGACTTTTAATCTGGAATGAACTACAATCCAGAAATGGAGGGCACACCTGTGATTTAGTTCTTGAAGATGAAAGACACATGCTTTTGATTTGGATCTTAAGGCATAGTGGTCATGAAATTTTAGCTCCAGGCATGGTAGTATTAGCCTTTAATCCCAGGAGACAGAGGCAAGGAGATCTCTGTTTTCAAGGCAAGTCCAGTACAGAGCAAGTAGAGCAAAGCTTTGGTTCAGGCCTGATGGCACATACCTTTAATCCTCAAACTCAGGAGACAGAGGCATGTAGATCCTGAGTTCAAAGTCAGTGTACAGAGCAAGTTCCAGAACAGCCAAACCTAGGCAGTAAAGGAGTTGGAAACAGAAAGCTAGTGAAGATGTGATAGAACAAGGGGTGCAGGGCATGTATCATCCCAGCAAGCAGCAAAATTCGGCAGCTTTGGCCAGTTGGCTCTGGCTTTAGAGTCAAGGGTAGAAGTGGTTACTGGGACAGTTGATGCTGTTTAGCTGGAACTAAGGAATTAGTGTTGAATAAGAAGAGACTAGCATCGCTGAGGTGAAATCTTCTGGAAAGTGTTTTCTGAGAGCACAAAGAAGCATTGTTTTAGAGATAGCCAAAGTTGTATCTCCTTGCTGCAGCTGGACTTGGTAATATAAGAATCACCCAGGTGGTACTGGTTTTGGAAGTATGTAGGGGTCATGGAGAGCAGCTGAGGCTTGGCACTGTGAGAGGCCAAGGATGGGTATTGGTAAAGGTGAAGTTTTAGTTACAGTTGACAGCCCAGGACTGAAGGCATCGTGGAAAGAAGTTGAGATTCAGCACCAGGAAGAGAGCCTATAAGAGACTATTAGTAAAGCATAGATGCATCCCAAGACCCCAGTGTATTGGAGATGACAGTACCACTGAATGGCCACTAAGAACAACAGCTAAGTTGAGTGGAGTCAACCAGATCCTATAGTGCTACAGAGGGCAGAGTTGGAAGAGACCCAACCCCTTTGGAGGAGCCCAGAAGATCATGTGTGGATTCCAAACACTGGAACTAGAAGAGGTGAAGTTGAAGTTGCCATGGATACACCAAGATGTTAGAGATGTCAGAGTCGTGGCATATATGGTGAGGAAAGTTGCTAAGAGGGAGTGGAACCAATCCAAGAGAATGAAGTTTGTTGCTGCTGAATGCCAACAGCAGTCAAAAAAGATGAAAGGAGTTGGAGATCTGAAAGACACTCTGACATCAGACATAGAGATAAGGAGTTTGGAGTTCGCCCACTTGGTTTTCAGCCTTGCTTTGTTCCAGTATTTCCAGTACTTCCTCACTATAAAGTTTTGGAATGGTAACGTATGTTCTGTGTAATGACATATTCAAAGTATGTGATCTGCTTTTTGATTTTGATTTTATAGGGGATTACAGTTAAAAGATTGCATGAATCTCAGAAGAGAATTTGAACTTTGGACTTTAAAACACTGATGAGATTATGATATATTATGGAAAAATTTGAAGTTAAACAAAATGTACTTCGCGATTTGCTATGGTTAGGCATGTGTCCCATAGACTCCTGTGTTTGAACAAGCCGCTTGGGGAATGGTATGATGGTTACTGCATGGCCCAATGAGTGGCACTATTAGTAGCTGTAGTCTTGGTGGAGTAGGTGTTACATTGTTAGATAAAGTGTCACTGTAGGGGTGGGTTTTGAGCTTCCTCCTGCTAGGTCAGGATGTCAGCCTTCTGTCTGCCTTCAGATCAAGATGTAGAAATCTTGGCTCCTTTTCCAGCACTGTGTCTTCCTAGATGCTGCCATGCTTACTTCCATGATGATAATGGACTGAACCTCTGAACTTATAAGCCAGCCCCAATGAAATGTTGTGTCTTTTACAAATTGGCTTGGTCATAGTGTCTCTTTTCAGCAATAGAAATCTTAACTAAAACATATATACACATGTACATGTATAAAGAGACAGATCCTATTAAGTATTTAATAAAACAGCTTTTTAAAACCAAGAATGAGTGAGGGAGAAGAAAACCCACAGAGACAGAGCTAAGATCAAGCATACATCAAGATTGTAACTAATTTCTAGGCGTAGTTTCACTGTGATTGTGATATATTGTACTTTGGATCCTGCAGAACAATCCATATCAAATTCTACAAAAAACTTTTATTTCAAGTTGCAAAGAACAAAATCCTGCTAATTTCTGATCACATAGGGTGATAATTGGTCTTTGCAGTGAAAATAGTAAACTAGGGTATCTCTTAAACAAATAAAAGAAATTGTGAATTTTTTTGAAAATTAGAATATACAGAAATGTACATTTTATTTTCCTCAAAAATTTCAAAACAAGTATTTTCAATTTCAAAATCTTTTTGTAATATAAAATAAACAAGATAAAAAAATTAGGTAAATATGATCAATATACCAATAGTTGAACATTTTATTTGTAGGTGTTTTTCTACGACTTAGAACAAAATATCTGAATGAATACAACTTAAGTGATGAATGGTTTGTTTGGCTCAGTTTCTGATAGTCTCAGTCCAATGTGGCAATGAAAGCATGTGTGTGTGGGTGGGTGGTGACAGAAGTTGTTTATCAGAAAGATCTGAAAGCACAAAGCAAGGCTAAATCAAGGCCTTTATTGATCTACCCCAAAATATTATACTTCTTCCAGCTTGCTCTTACCACAAACTGGTTCTACTACCTCCTAAACTGGTACTACTAGGTAAAAAACAAGTGTTCAAATTGCAAGCTTATGAGGAACATAACAGTACTTTACCAAACAATGTCAACCTATAGCTATTCTATAGACTAATAAAAACAGGTGCCCTCTTGCTTAGACTTTTCTACTTGATAGGATGTAGAAAACACATTCTTGGTATGTCTAATGAGGGCATTTCACTATATTTAACTGAAGGGGAGAGACCTGATTTCTAAGAGTACAGCACCTTCTAAAGGGTTCGTCAGTTCCCTGAGGGGAAAAACTGCCTACCTGCCAGCTTTTGTATACTCTTTCTGAGTGAATGTACTATCGCTGCTACTGATATTAGACTACAGTTTCTTTGACTTTCCATCACAGAAGCAATAGCAGCAATGACCTAGTGAACATCCAGATTTATAAAGTTGGACTGTAACTTGTGGAGTACACAGCTTCATTGGCTGGTCAGCTACAGATTTGGCTTAGTAGTCAACAGGAAGTCATTGTTAACACTACTCACTCTCTGTGATATAAGACAAGCTAGTAAGTCCCCTTTTATAATACATATTTTCTATTCGTTCTGTTTCAATATACTTGCCTAGTACAGATTCTAACCTGTTTCACTAGGATTAAGTAAGTTATTAATATTTGAACAACACTTGAACAAAGTCTCCATGCACTACTTTGTAACTTGTTTCTAAGTTAAAATCTATTTTGAATAAGGATATTAAAACACAATAAATCCCAGAATAGGGATTTTATTCTTAAAAGATGCTGATTTATCTTAAATTCTCCCAAGAAAAATCTTACTGATGTGACAGAAACCATACAAGAGTGTTTTCTATTTTCACTCTAAAATAATGAGGTGCCAACAGCTAACTAAAACATGAAAATTTTGAAGACAAGAGTAAGCAGGTAGGATAACTTTTCTGAGTCACCAGAGTTGAGAAAATATCTATTCCAAACAGGATAGGGAGAAGTCTATTGCCCAGAGAATAGCTCTTCATCCTAACCAGATCTCTAGAGACCTACCCAGACTAGAATTAATGAGTGCAGGAACACCATATGGAAACAGTAATCATTTCAATTCATGACTTGGGGATTCTCAAAAATATTTCCATGTCCCAGTTTGTACAGACAATAACATTTCTGTAGAATGAAAAAATGAAGCAGCAAGAATGGTAAATGTATGTACTGTGCATTTTATAACATATTAATAGCTATAATATTTTCAGGCAAGAAGGCTTTTTTATAGGAGATTGTAATCCTATAGACAAAGATTGTAGACAGAGTTCATTCCATGCCATTTCTGCCATAACTGATTTTGGCTTTCTAAGACATTCTCTTGAACTTCTAATACATTTTCAGGGACAGTAATGTAATGCTGAGGTCAAATAAAACATCTGCTGAGAACCATGTGTCATGTTTTCTGAATGAGCATCATACTGAGAATTTGAAGCAGATTAATTCTGTGAAATTTTATGCCATAGACACCAATTTTATATACTAATGTATTTTTCTTACTTTGATACAGAATTAGAGCTAAAATTTTGAGTTGAAGAACATCTGATGTCAAAATGATAATGATTATGATTTAGATGCCAGAATTAACTAATAGATAAATGAAGAAACAATAGATAGTTATATACATAGAGGAAACAGGAGGAAACAGAATATGAAGTAGAATAGGGTAAATATTGAAGAAAGATGGATAATCCAGTGCTGGATTCTAGAAATTAGATGGACATATTTAATGAGTTCTTTGGAAGAGCAGCCAGTGCAGGGTTCCTGTTAAAATTTAAATGTAAAATGAAAGAGGAGGCAAATGGGCAAGGAAGAAAGATGAGAAGTCAAATAGCAATAGGCATGTTCTGACTCATTTCCTTCATTGATTTTCTCACTAAATTTATTCCTTTTATTTGACAAGTACTGAGAAAGCTCTAATTGAATTCTAATTTAGCTACTTTTATTTTGTTCTCATAATTGTGCCTCAAATGTCATTCACATGAATGCTTGCAAACACAAATAATTTTTAATATGGCTTTTAATTTTTCTTGATCTTGACCTTGGGAAACTATTAATGAGCAAGCACTTCTCTCCAGGAAAATTGGTTTGATTTCAATAAGTTTGACAAGAAGTGATTGAAAATCATCCTTTTGTGTGAACCAGAGTGTTAGTATGTGAGTGGCCCCAGATCAGTCTTTGGGGAACAAGTGTCTATATCATTAAAATCACAACATCAACCACAAATAAATTAGCACCTTGGATGCACTGTGAATATGCTTTCATGTTATTCTATGCAGACAGAACAGTTCTCTTTGACCACATGAAAAAAAATTGGATATTGAATGCTAGCTCCCTATTCTGAATTTTAAGTGAAAATTATGTTCACACTGTTATTTCTTTCTCTATTTTAAATGGTTATTGTGTCTCTTCCAGTGAAGTCCAATTTGTGAGCTGAAAAATCAAAGGGGTGTGTTATCTAATAAGGTTCTATGATAATTATATAATATGTGTACCAAATAATTCATATAATACTAATAATTCATAAATACCTTTTTCAAGTATTGTAGAGATAATAACAAACACAAGTGTTAGATCATTGTTGGGGAATTTTAATCCGGAAATATGGCTGTACTGTTCACATCCAAAATCCCTTCTAGATTTGTATGATCTGGCTGGAATGCAGACATGTCCATAGCATACACATTTAATCCCTCTGGCTGGAATTCTTTAGTACACACCTTTAATCCCAAGCAGTGACAGCTAAGAGGCAGACAGAGTGACAAATCAGAGACAGATTTGACAGAATGAGTCAGAGATAGGATATGATCAACTCTCAGTAGAAAACCTATGTAAGATCAGTACAAGGAGAGTGAAAGCCATTCAGTTTGTCAGTCATAGGGAGTCAAGACAGTTGGGAGCCAGTGCAGTGCATGCAGAGCAGTGGAGTTGAGTTGTGAATTCACTCAGTTTAATGCAGGTCAGCAAAGGCAGTTGAAGTCAGAGAATAAAGATGGAGAAGATTAGAATAGATTGCCAGAGTTAGTTTGAGGCCAATCAGAGCAATTCAGTCAGAAGCTTAGAGAAGCCAGTTTGAATCATTCATCATGGAGAGGAGCAGTTTGAGTGAAAACAGCTGAGTTGAATGAGCCAGCCACAGTTTAGAAAGAACTAGAAAGGGTGAGCCTAATCAGCAGTAAACCACTGAGATGATAATTGCATCAAGAGAATAAAGGTTAGTTTTACAGATCATATTTACTCTCACTATATGCATATCAAAATGATTTGATTAAATGTGATCTTACAAAGGATTACTAAAAACTTCCTTCCAACAAAATATCTCCTATAGATCAAGAAAAATGAATTATAATCTAGTCTGAGTTTTAAAATTGATTGTCTTTGATATAATATGACTTTCATTGCAAAAATTTTATCATTAGTGTATTAAAAGCATCTATTTACAATGTAGAAATATTAATTCATATTAAAATATAACATCCTTTATAATTTTATATCTTTGTAATTTTGAACTGGAGAGTTCATCTTCGTTTACTCTGAAACTTTGGAATAAAAGGTATAATAGTATATATTTAAAGAGCAATTCATACATAAATTGGATTATAGCTTCTAGTTCTTCACTCTCTTCTGTGATAGAAATATATGTAATAGCAAGTTTGACTATGTAAATTCCCTCCCTCACTCTGTCTCTTTCTGTCTCTCTCTGTCTTTGGACTGAGGACTGAAACCAGGTTTTTGTGCACAGTACATAAATTCTTTGTTACTAAGATGTATTTTCAAGTGCCTCCTACTCAAATAGAAAAAAATATATTATATCCAGTGATTAATCTTTGGACTTGTCTTGAGTGGAAATTACACTGTGTATTTTAGAGGCATTCCAACACTTTACCATCTCTTCTGGATATAAGTCTTTCACTATGGATCTGAAAATTAATTAATATATCATAACAGATTTTAATATAATCAAAGACAGGTAATACCAAAAAAAAAAATCAATAAAGCACTGACAAGCATTATCATTAAAAGCGAAGTGAAACCTTAGACCTTTCACTATCCAATAAGTGTCTGTTATCATAGTCTCTGTGGTTTTGTATGTAGCAATTTTTGTAGCCTACCTAATTAATTTCGACAAAGGTTACTGAAGTTCTGTTGCTTGACTTTTTTGTGGAATTTTGAACAGTATTGGTAAATGTGGGAAAAGGAATAAGTATAACAACATGGTATGTCCAAACAGTATAATTAACACCTATAATAAAAATGATCTGCTCTATCTAGGGCTAAAATCTTCAGGGATTAAAGATTCAAATCTCATAACTTGACATATCATAAATCAATAACATTCAACCATCACTTATAGAATAATATAACCAAACAGCAATAAATTTGTTTTTGTTTTTCTGAAACATAGTTGTGATAACTAGTTTTAACTGATAACTTGACAGAAATTAGAATTACTGGGGAAAAGACTCTCAATTGTGAATTTCTGCGGGAGTTGATCAGGCATGAGATCCTGAATGATGTAAAAGTGGAGAACATGAGCTGTGCATTATCATGCAATACAGCATGTGTTAACTCATCCCTTTTGTTTCCTGACTACTGTTTTGAACTCGGGCCACTGTAATGTCCCTCATATAATTAATTATAACCTGGGATTTTGAGCTAAAATCAAAACCCTTTCTCCCCTAAGTTATTTTTGTCAAGTCATTTTACCACAGCAACATCGAAAAATAAAACAAAGACAGTGCCAGATAAATATTTCTTTGTTTTCATAACAATATTCAACACCTTGAAAATAACTGAAATCAAGCAACGTACAAACTACATAATTTTAAATAATATGTATGTTAATAAAATATACATTTTGAATCTTTCTTGGGATCTCTCAGAATAATCTGTATGCTTCCTACTTTTAGATCTCATTAATTCAGGGGTTTAACTTTATTCTGAAATATTTAAATTTTATTTTTAAAGACTTTTAATTGTCATTGTTTTCAGAACTAAGAAAAGTTAGGTCATCTGAGAAGGTGGCTTTTCTTAGTCAACCTAGAAGAAGCAGAGATTATCTTGCCGTCACTGTCAGACTTTTGTCTCTTGGACAAGAAGAGGAAAGATATCATGGGAAATATTATGACATAGTTATGACCTTTTGTACTTTTTCAGGAATCCTCAAAACTTTGGCAAATACTGATTTGGCTACACTTTTGGCTAAATAATTGACAACTTGGGCAGCAAGTTTCTACTTAGTGAAATGAAAGATTCCATTGAAAAATCTGCAAAATATACCAGTAAGGAGAAGTCCTAAGAAAATGACAAGCTCATTTTGTGTTGTGGATAGCCCCAGCCTTGTATTTTGATCCTAGTTCCACCCCCTGAGAGGGGCTCCAGAGGAGGATTGAATCAATTTTGTGGATAGCCTCAGCCTTGTATTTTGATCCTAATTCCAGTGGATAGCCCCAGGCTTGTATTTTGATCCTAGTTCCACCCTTCTGGGAGGGGCTGCAGAGGATTGAATCTGTACACAGATCTTGTAAACCTTCTGTCCAATTAAACCTGTAAAATAAGACTAGAGTCAGAGATTGGGCAGTAGAAGGGGAGGCAGGGAAAAGGGTGAGAGGAATTCAATATAAAAGGAGGTAGAAGTAGAAACCAGAAGCAGAAGAGAAGGGAGTCATTGGGAGATGCAAGAGAGAAGAGAGGAAGTAGAAGCAGGAAGAAGCAGGCAGAAGGAAGCCGGAGATAGAAGGAAGCTGATGACGGAGGAGCCGGAGCTTGGAGGACAAGGAGGCAGCCTGGATAAACTGCAAGTTATAAGGGATCTCATAGCGGGGATTAGAGTAGTGTAGTGGTAAATCTGCCCAATCCAGGTGTGCAATTTATACCCATAATAATTGAGTTGTGTTTTCCTTTACTGGTCTCATTCGGGTAGGAGATTTACCGCGGCAAATTTGGCTGAATTAAATAAATCCCTCTACAACAATTTTGTAATGACAATACATTTCTAGCAAAGGTTAACATTTTAAAAATTTATCATATAATATAAGCAATATCTACAGTATAATTTTCATGTAATCTTTCTTTTCCCTATTCCTTTATATTGTCTTAATTGGTTTTACTTATTTTTTATTCTTTTTCTTCCAGATTAGTAATGGTTTCATGAAGATACATTTAATTTAATGAAAATGAGTTCAGTGGAGTTCATGGAAGTGCTACATGTGTTTAGGTTACCTGAAACAATGTATTATGTAAATGTACCTCCAATGAGTAATTGCATATTTCCTCTAATGGAAGTTCAGGTCAATAAAGGTCATAAATAAACATTATTGTTTTCCCCTTCCTGAGCGTTTTAGATATTAGACTTGAAGAAATAAAATTTCCTTTCCATTAACATATAAATCTATGAGTATAATTATTTCAAAACTACATTTGTAAATTTAACAAAGATAGGATATCAGAAGTTGAAATATTCTGCCATAAACAATGATTTACCTGAAAAACCCAGCTGAACAACTCCTGGGCATATATCCAAAAGATGCTCCATCAACCCACATAAACAGTAGCTCAACTATGTTCATAGCAGCTTTATCCATAATATCCAGAAGCTGGAAATAACCTAGATATCCTTCAACTGAAGAATGGATAAAGAAAATGTGGTACATATACACAATGGAATACTATTCAGCTATTAAAAACAAAGACATCATGAATTTTGTAGGCAAATAGATGGATCTTGAGAATATCCTAAGTGAGGAAACCCAAACCCAAAAGGATATGCATGATATTTACTTATAAGTAGATATTAGCCATAAAATACAAGATACACATGCTATACTCCACAGACCCAAAGAAGCTAAACAAGAAGGAAGGCCCAAGTGAAAAAACTTGAATCTCACTTAGAAGGGGGGATAAAATAGTAGTAAGAGGCAGATGAAGGGAGGGAACTGGAAGGGAGAGGGAATGGAGAGGTGAATAGATGAGTTCAGGATCAGGTGGCAGGAGGGACAGGAGAGATGGCCAGATAATCATGAGAGAATGAATGGAAATCTTCAATTGACCTGGGTGGAGAGGTAGGGGGCATCTTCAGGATAAGACACACTTGAGATGAAGGAGGTACCCAAGAATCAATGGGTGTGACCTTAGCTGTGACTCACATCACTGGGAATATGGAACCTGAAAGGGCCACTTCCTGTATCTTGGCAGGAACCCCAGTAGAGCCATAGGGATAACAACCAAACCACAAAGCTTTGAATCCCAAATTTATCCTGTCTAAAAGAAATTCAGGCATGGGATGGAGCCAGGACTGAAGGAATGGCCAAACTGTAATCATCCCAGATTCAGACCCATCCCATGGGCAAATACAAATCCCTGACACTATTAATAATACCTTGTCATGCTTTAGACAGAAACATAACAGGGCTGTTCTCTGAGAAGCTCCACCCAGCTGTTGACTCAGATGGATGCAGAGACCCACAGTCAAACAGTGGATGGAGTTTGGGCACTCTTATGGAAGAACAGAAGGAAGGATTGAAGGCCCCTAAAGGGAAAAGAACTCCACAGAAATACCAACAGAGAGACCCTTGGGGCTCTAAAAGTCTGAATCACCAATCAAAGAACATATACTGGCTGTACCTAGGCCTCCCAATACATATGTAGCAGATGTGCAACTTGGTCTTCATGTTGTTCCTGAACAATTGTAGCAGGGGATATCCCAAAAGCTATTGCCTGTATGTGGAATATGTTCTTCTAACTCAGCTGCCTTGTTTGGTCTTAGTGAGAGAGAAGTGCCTAGCCTCTCAGAGACTTGAAATGCCCCATCCCCTGAGAGGAGAAGGATATGGGGGATGGGGAAGGATTGTGGGAGAGGTGACCAGGAGAGAAGCAGTGAGCAGGATGTAAAGTGAATAAATAATAAAAAATGAATTAAAAAGAACATACATGGTATTCACTCACTGATTATTGGATTTTAGCCCAGAAGCTTGAAATACCCAAGATTCAACTCACAGACCACATAAAGCTCATGAAGAATGATGACCAAGTGTGTGGGGGGGGGGGCTTTAGTCCTTCTTAGAAGGAGTAACAAAATACTCAAGGAAGCAAATATGGATACAAAGTACAGGACAGAAACTGAAGGAGGGGCCGTCTGCAGACCATTCCACCTGGGTATCCATCCCATGTGCAGTCACCAAAAGTAGACATTGATGTGGATGTCAGGAAATACATGCTGACAGGAGCCTGATATAGCTGTCTCCTTAGAGGTCTGCAAGAGTCTGACATATTCAGAAGCAGATGCTCACAGCTAACCATTAAACTGATCATGGGGTTCCCAATAGAGAAGATAGAGTGAAGACTGAAGGAGTTGAGAGGATTTGCGACACCATGAGGAAAGCGACAATACCAACCAACCAGAGCCCCCAGGGTCTAAACCACCAGCCTGGAGTACTTAGGGAGGGACCCATGGCTCCAGCTTTACATGCAAGGGATCTATATATAAGTGGGAGAAGAGATCCTTGGTCCCATGAAGGCTGGACATCATGGGGGGTGGTATTCGAGGGTGGGGAGGTGAGGTACGGGGGAGGGTGGGTGGGGGTACACCATCATAGAGGCAAGAGGAGGGGGAAGGGATAGGGAGTTCCTGGGCGGAAGGGGGGAAAACGGGGTAAGGGGAAAACATCTGAAATGTAAATAAAATTTCCAATAAAAAAAAAAAAACCTAATATATAAACATACCAGAAAAAATTCAATGACTTAGATCAGATCTCTACATTTGCTAAAATTATTTTTCATTTAAAAACACAATAAAGAGATATCATTAATTTCTTGTACTGTGTAACAACACAAAATATTATATCATAACTGTTTAACTAATTTTTTATATAAATACCACTTATAAAATTATGAATGAATTTGTAATTGGAGAATTTAAAAACAAATATATGCAAACAGAATGAATATTGCTTTATGCTCATTAGTATGGATACAACAATATTAACTAATAAAACAAAGCAGTTTGGGTGACGGTGTAGGAAACCAAATTTTTATGTTGAATAAACAAATGGTAATGTTTGAATGTGGAAATAATACCTCTGTTGTGGAAAATATGCAGGCATTTACTAAAGAAAATACAGAGATCTTATGCTATAGTAAATATACTGAGTACATACTTAAGTAAATTAAAAATAGTTTATGCAAAAAAATAAGCAAATGTCAAATGTTTATAGCAGCATTATTCATAGTAACCGCCAATAGAAATAACTAATATTTTCATGTGCTGAACAGGTAAATATAAGGGGGTAACTACAACTTAAAAAGGAATATTATTTAGTAATGAGAAGGAACTGAGCTCTTAAACATACTACAGGTTAGAAAGGACATTGAAAACTGACTGATTAAAGAATCTACTACTGAGGATCACAGACTGTATTATAGTATTCATGTGAAATGTCAAAACAAAATATAGGTTACTTGTTGCCAAGAAATTGAGAAATGTAAGGGTGAATTGAGCACTTTTAAGATTTCTTTCTTACTTAATGAAAATTTTCTGGCATGGTTATACATTATTGTGAATATAATAAATTTCACTAAATTTTACAACTTAAGTTATACTTATAAACTTCATGTTATAAGTACTCTGTATGACATTTTAAAAACAATTGTATTTGCAAATCTCAAGTATGAGTTGAAATAATCATGAACGTTATAAAGGTAAATTAAGGGTTTATTCAACCCTGGTCAATGAAGTCAATGTTTCAGAAAAACAAACACAAAAACAAAAACAAAAAACAGAAAACAAAAATCAGAAAAGAAATAAAACTAACAATAAACCCTACCAAATATAAAATGTAATTGTTAATCTCTATTTCCCTTTTATAGACTATTATATCCAAAATATTAGGAATTGTTATTTATATTAACAAAGCATTAAAATGTATCAGTAAATACTCTGTAAAGGAATTTCAGAAAGTGAGCCACATATGACATAAAAGAAGTTTAAACTGTGGAAAAAAAAAGGATTGCTTCACATTTCAAACCCTGATAAACATTTGCAGTAAACCTGACTGGAAGTTCAGAAACACACATATTACTAGTCTGTATTCAGATCCTCTTTGTTATCTCTTTGATTTTTAACCTTTTATTAAAATCTTTCTCTGTTTATTCATGCTTTGTGATTTTCTGAGACAGAGTCTTCCTGTGGAGCTTAATTTGGCCTTGAACATTGTTTTCTCCCTCCTTATCCTTTCTGGTGACCTACAACCATATCTGCTTTAAGATCTGCTTTTTAGAAGTTATTTTTGAAAAAAAAACATTATTTTTTTGTTTTTAACAGTGTGTGCGTGGTGTGTGTGTGTGTGTGTGTGTGTGTGTGTGTGTGCGCGCATGCGTGCGTGCACGTGCATGCACATGGAAGTTCAGGTGCTCATGGAGTCCAGAAGAGGGTATTGGATCCCATTGAGCTGGAATTACTCTATCGGAACTGCCTAATATGGGTGCTGGGAACCAAACTATGGTCCTTCTAACTGCTAATCCATCTGTCTAGCCTCTTTAACAAAAACTACTTCTTAATGGAAACATAATATTTTTCTTAGAATCTTATTTTACATTTTCAAACAGATAGCAGGATGAAAAGGAGTTAGCAGTATCAGTTCAAAACGATCAGGTCAAACTAATTGAAAAGAGAAGAAAACTAAAACAGTTTAAATAGAAGCATGAAAAGTATAAACTAGAATATCAAAATTTTTCTATATAAGAGAATCGGTTTATCTATAAAAGAAAGACCTAAATTATTTAAATATTTTTTTTCTAGAATGCCAATTCAAAGAACTCACGTATTTTCACAAGTCACACCTTTATATAATGTTTCTGTATTACTATATTTATAATCTGCATTTCTGCTGGGAGTCATAGGAAGCAAAAATAATTTACAAAGTGAATCATCACACTGTCCTACAGTTTTCAAAGTTGCCAGAGTGCAACATATTAATTATTTTTCATGATGATTATATTTGGGGCAATTAAAATTTAAATAGTTAAAAAGTGATCGAAATTTATAAAGTCATGTAACTTCTTTTTAAGATATGCAAATAGCCAATAATCTTACTTTGAAAAACAAGATATTTATGAAATAATAAACAAAACAATGATGGGAGTTTGCTTTATTCCTATTAATATGTTCATGATTAAAAAGGTTAACAATGTCCTATGTTTTGCAAAGGTATTCTCAGGAATTATACAAAAGTATATGAACTGATACTGTTGTTGGAAGAAAAATTCTAACTTTTAATAAAAATGCGTTAAGTGGATAGGCCTGCTGCTTAATCTCAGAATTACACTTTGACAGATTATCAACAAATATAGCACACAAAATGTACAAATGTTAAATGATATAACTTATAATAGCATTAAAGTCAAAAAAATTAAAAACAGTGTATAGGAAAGTTAAGAAGATATGATACACATTCAAAAATAACATCTATATTAATATGAAAATATTTGTCTGTTATGCTGCCAACTCACAATAACATACAAAAGAAGTCATGTATAAGATTCTTAATAAGGTTTAAGGATGAGTGTTGAACCATCCCTGCATATTTGGGATGAAATTTCAGGTGCTCATGGAATTCAGAAGAGGGTATTGGATTCCCTCGAACTGGAATTACTCTTTCAGAACTTCCTAATATGGGTGCTGGGAAGCAAATTATATTCATTCTAAAGGCTGATCCATCTGTCCAGCCTCTTTAAAAATACTTCTTAATGCAAATATAGTATTTTTCTTAGATTATTATGTCACATGATCAATTGATCATTGAATATTATCTTTTGAAATGTTCTTGCATTTGATTTGAATATATTTTATTAAGATATTTTTCTTTTATGATTTACTGAAGTTGTCCTTAACTTGCTAAAATAAGTCTTTTGTTATTACTCTGTGGCTAATAATATTCTACAGCAATGCGAAAAGACAGCTCTCACTGTATATGAAAGAAACAAAAATGAGTTGTAAAAGTTCCCAGACTTTTAAATATATGGCACAAGAAAATATTCCATTAAAAATTTAAGCAAAATAGTTTAGGCCATTTTATGTAACATTCTATGCCTGATATGGTAGTGTGTATCCATAATCTCATTAATTGAGATGTTAATATAAGATCATATATTTGAGGCTAATTTGGTCTAAAAAAATAAGTTGTAGGGTAATCAGAACTATAAACTGAAGCACTTTCTTTTAAAAACAGCAACATAGGGCTGAAAAGATGACTCAGTGGTTAAGAGCACCAGTTTCTCCTCCAGACTATTCAACTTTGATTCCCTGCACCCATATGGATCTCACAACCATCTGAATGCTAGTTGCAGGGGATGTGACTTCTACTCTGGTCTCTGTGGGCATCACATGTATGTGGTACAAAGATATACCAACACACAGGTAAAACACACATCCATATTAAATTAAGAAAAATAATGGCGTGCCGGTCAGTGGTGGCGCACGCCCTTAACCCCAGCACTTGGGAGGCAGAGGCAGGCGGACTTCTGAGTTCCAGGCCAGCCTGGTCTACATAGTGAGTTCCAGGATAGCCAGGACTACACAGAGAAACCCTGTCTCGAAAAACGTTTAAAAAAAAAATGGCAGAGTATGAATTTAAGTGAAGTCATAATTACCAGTAAATATAATTTGCCCTAGTTGTATTTAACATGTTACTTAGTAGGACAACTTAACAATCTGTTTTCATATTCCAAACCCTATGCAACTCTATCTAAAACAAATTTTAAAAAGGAGAATATTAACTAAAGGGCAGAAAAATTACAAGTTACTTCAGGAGCCTTTACAAGTCATTGTGCCAATTAAATATCAGTTGTGTGAATTAATTTTACTAATGCTTTGGACAAACAGATAATGTGTAGCAAAATATCAAGAATGGAGAAAAAAGAGATATTTTGCTTTTTCTTTCAAAAGGGTAATTGAATAAGTAAATGCTGATAACTTTGAGCTCCAATTTCACAAGCACACTCCTGGTGAAATGTGCAGCTCTTATGTGTATGGGTATTTCAGCACAAGAAAGTTCTTGGATGCAAGTATTGTTAATGAATTTTTAAAAATCTTAGATTTCTATTTAGTTATTACTTCATGATGTATGCTTATTCTCAGTGTCTTAGAGACTTTTTATGAACATGCTTTTCAGACAAAAGGGGAAGTGTAAATACTTTGAAATAAGAATTACTGTGGTGGAGCATATTCGATTCAGGTTTCATACACCATAAAATCTGAATACTCAAATGAAAATTGCTGAAAACAGCACTCTGAATCTTCATGACAGTTCATTATGGGAAGATCTGCTGCCAATATCATCTTCAAACAGTAGACAAACTGCAATGTGTTTTATTATAGACTGCTTCATAATTAAGTGCTGCTGCTATATTTGTAGCTTTCAGTAAAGTTATTAACAATAAACACTGTCAGATAATTAGAAACATGGATCATGCAGATTTTCTTTTAATTTATTAGAATTCACACACAAATATGATAGCTCTATTCTCTTGGTATTTAGATGATGATGTCTTTCTATAAAAATAATAATATATTTAGCATGATCTTAACAGATAAATGTATTCTTCAATCAAAAATTCCTTTTCTGATATATCTTTTAAAACTTACATGCATGTGTGTCTCTATATATGCACATACATGTATATACACATACATGATGTGGAGATTAAATTAATATATTAGATTTTCAGAAAAAAAGTATGTGGGACTGCATAAGGGTATCCTGGTTCTTGGCTGGGCATGGGCCTAGAACTCAGAGACTCCAAGGGAGAAACGGCAGGAGTTCGGCCACGCCCCCAGAACTCAGGGTCCTGAAAAGCAGTCCAGTCTCCATAGACCTACATTGTTCAGTCACATAGGCCATTACAGCCCCTCCCAAAGTGCACAGGTAGAGGGTGTAACTATAGGCCTCAAGCCCTAGAGATTTACATACTAATGAAGGTTAGAGGGTGGAGTCAATTAAGCATGCCCCTAGAACCTCCCCTTTCTCCCTCCCTACTTAACTCAGGTCTGCCCTGAGTTTGGGGGGGTACATCCAGATCCATCCACCATCAGCCATGTCAATAAAGCCTTTTGGAACCAAGGACTTCCTCGTATCATTGGGGCCTGCTAGGTCTGCCGTCATCGGAGCTTCCAGCCCTGGAACCTGGGACCTTCCTCCGGTATATGAGACAGGCTGCCTGGAAGCCTCCAGGCAGCCTCCACCTCGCAGGTCCCAGGCCGCTGCTGCCTGGGCCTGGAGACCTGCCTGCGCAGGCCCCGGGCCTGCTGCCACATGGGCCCGGGACTCCACCGCTGCAGGCCTGCCATTTTTTCCCACAGCTAACTTCATCCAATATCAAAAAACTACTACCAGATTAAATAAAGAGATTCTCCTTCTCATAAATGTCTCTGAGTGACCTGTCCAAATTGTAGGCTAGCTTCAGCATTAGTATTCTCTAGGAAACTTACTAAATTTTTTTCTTCCCATGATCCCAGTCCTGAAACTTTCTAGCTTAGTTTTCTCTTTTATGAAACAAGGATCCTTTGCCTAACTCTTGAGAGACTCATATATTTTATAATCATTCATCCCAATAGTTTCCTCCTTGTATACAAAAATCCACACTCAAGTACACTGTCTTTACAAAACCTTAACTCCCAAACAACACACCACACACACACACACACACACACACACACACACAATTTGATATCCTTAGTACAAATTCTACCTCTCCTTGTAAAGCAATTTTAAATCCATTCCTGTGGGAAATACATCATAACTTCCAGGATTTTTTATAATCATTTCTCATACATCTCTTACATTCTCATTTCAAATCTTTTTTTAAGTCTTTTTTTTTTTTTCCGAGACAGGGTTTCTCTGTATAGCCCTGGCTGTCCTGGAACTCACTCTGTAGACCAGGCTGGCCTTGAACTCAGAAATCCGCCTGCCTCTGCCTCCCAAGCGCTGGGATTAAAGGCGTGTGCCACTACCACCACCACCCGCTCATTTTAAATCTTATTTTTCATATAATTCATATTTTGGGGACTAGGAGACATTTTCCCTAGGAGGTCTCACAGAGAGAGCATAGAATAAAAATAAGAGCTTGGTGGAACACAGATGCAATATTTATCAAAAATGTCCCTGGTAAAATGCTGCCAACATCGGGTATTATAAGACAGGCCATACATTATCCAGTTTAGATTGGATGCTATATGCAACATGCTTAGTGTGATGTACACAATAATTATCTAATACATGCAAGAAAGACAGGTATTAGAACTTTTTCAGGTTATCTGCATTAAAATGATACTCGCTAAAGGATACACAACTTACTTTGTATTCATGGTTCAAACTGTGCAAGGGATATTAATCAAATTGATTTATTTCACATGGAAAAGTTTTCTTTTAAAGATTTGTTTATTTTCTTTATATATATATATATATATATATATGTATATATAGTGCCACTCTCTTCAGACACACCAGAAGAGTGCATCAGATCTCATTACAGATGATTGTTAGCCATCATGTGGTTGCTGGAATTGAACTCAGGACCTCTGGAAGATCAGTCAGTGCTTTAAACCACTGAGTTATGTCTCTAGCCCTCATGGAAACTTTTTAACAGTAATTTTTTATGATGGTTTGAATCACACTAATAAAAAAAATGACTCTGACAAAAGTATCTTTTATCAATCCTTAACACCAGAACAGATGTGGAGATTACATATTGTTGCAACTCTCCTGTTGTTTTATTCACCTAAAGGGGGACCCAGCATTCACAGTCTGTTGCAGGGTAACTACTATATAAGTGCCTAACTATCCCTCATTACAAATTTCTATCAATGAATGGAATGCTGAAAAGTTAACTTGCCTATGGTACTATGTTGAAAGGAAAAAATCAAAATTACATTGCAGCCAAGAAATTTATTGAACATGTAAATGAAGACTTACTAACCATACGGAAGTTTGATTTTTCAAGAATAACTTGCTGTCCTAACAACACTGAATAATTTCTGCACTATAGAAACTCATTAAATAAGATATAGTGTAGAACTTTGCAAGTGTTTATTCCTGTTTTGAGATTAGGATGCTTGATCCTTGCAAGAAATTCCATATCTGATATTTTCTCAAGAAGGTATAATCTTTACAAATTACCGGAGAGACAATGTTATATAGTAGACAGTCTCTAGCATGGTTTCTTTTCTACTCAGTGTTATTTATTCAAAGGCATTTGAATTCTTTTTTTTTTTATTCTTAAAATATTTAATTATTTAATTAAAATGTAAAATTATATGAATAAATTATTTTAAGAATCAGTACTGTTGTATTAGGTAATATCTACAATACTGTTCTTTAAAGTATTCTTTTTTTTCCTTTTTTAATTTTATTTTTTTGCTTATTCACTTTATAACCCGTCCCAGTCACCCCCTCCCACAATCCTTCCCCATCTCTTCTTTTCTGAGTACACTTTAAGTCTCTGAGAGGCTAGGTGCTTCCTCTCCCATTGAGGCCAGATGAGGCACCCAGCTAGAAGACCATACTCCATATACAGGCTGCATGTTTTGGGATAGCCCCCACTCCAGATGTTTGAGACCTGCATGAAAACCAAGCTGCACATTTACAACATATGTGCAGGGAGGCCTAGGTCCAGCCCATGGAGCTAGATCTGTGTAGACTAGGTATGCTCCACGGTTGGTGATTCAGTCTCTGAGAGCTCCAAGGGTTCAGGTTGGTTTACTCTGTTGATCTTTCTGTGCAGTTCCTATCTCCTTAGGGCCCACAATCCTTCCACCTATTCTTCTATAAGAGTCCTCAAGCTCCATCCACTGTTTGGCTCTGGATGTCTGTATCTGTCTGAGTCAGCTGCTGGTTAGAGCCTCTCAGAGGACAGCTTGCCCCTGTCTGTTCTCAGGCTGGAGGTTTAGATCCTGGGAGCTCTGGTTGAATCTTTTGATACTCGTTCTAAAAAGGACAAAAGCACCCTCACTTTGGTCTTCCTCCTTCTTCTTGAGTTTCATGAGGTTTATGCGTTGCATCTTAGGTATTGTGTGTTTTGGGGCTAATATCCGCTTATCAGTGAGTGCATACCATGTGTGTTCTTTTGTGATTGGGTCATCTCACTCAGGATGATATTTTCTAGCTCCATCCATTTGTCTAAGAATTTCATGAGCTCATTATTTTTAATAGCTGAGTAGTACTCCATTGTGTAAATGTACCACATTTTCTGTATCCATTCTTCTGTTGAAGGACATCTGGGTTCTTTCCAGCTTCTGGCTATTATAAATAAGGCCGCTATGAACATAGTGGAGCAAGTGGCCCGGCATGGTATTGGAACAGAGACAGTCAGGAGGATCAATGGAATAGAATAGAAGACCCAGAAATGAACCCCCATACCTATGGTCACTTGATCTTCGACAAAGGAGCTCAAACTATCCAGTGGAAAAAAGACAGCATTTTCAACAAATGGTGCTGGTCCAACTGGAGGTCAACTTGTAGAAGAATGCAAATTGATCCATACTTATCTCCTTGTACAAAGCTCAATTCCAAGTGGATCAAGGACCTCCACATAAAACCAGCTACACTGAAACTAATAGAAGAGAAAATAGGGAAAAGCCTTGATCACATGGGCACAGGGGAAAGTTCCTGAACAGAACACCAATGGCGTATGCTCTAAGATCAAGAATTGACAAATGGGATCTCATAAAACTGCAAAGCTTCTGTAAAGCAAAGGATATGGTCAACAAGACAAAGCGGGAACCAACAGATTGGGAAAAGATCTTCACCAACCTTACATCTGATAGAGGGCTAATATCCAAGGTATACAAAGAAATGAAGAAACTAGATTCCAGATCATCAAATAACCCTATTAAAAAATGGGGTAGAGAGTTGAACAAAGAACTCTCAACTGAGGAAACTCGAATGATTGAGAAACATCTAAAGAAGTGTTCAGCATCCCTAGTCATCAGGGAAATGCAAATGAAAACAACACTGAGATTCTACCTCACACCAGTCAGATTGGCTAAGATCCAAAACACAGGTGACAGCAGATGTTGGCAAGGATGTGGAGAAAGAGTAACACTCCTCCATTGTTGGTGGGATTGCAAGCTGGTACAACCACTATGGAAAGCAGTCTGGCGATACCTCAGAAAATTGAAAATAGTGTTACCTGAGGACCCAGCTATACCCCTCTGGGTATATACCCAGAAGATATTGCAACAGGCATTTGAATTCTTTTAGTATCATTTTATTGCAAATAATACTACAGAACCCAAAAGGACATGATGCCAAGATCAGATCAACACATAAATGGTCCTTTCTCAAAAAGACTGGTAATTATTCTCACTAATGGCCTTTCCTTCTCCTTTGAACTTTGATGTATATGCATTTTCCCTCATGGTTTCTTAGTTTTTCTTATGTGTGTTCTGTTTAGCATTAGTGTTCCATAGTTGTTTATCCAAATTGAAGGTAGTTTTCAGATTTGAAAACTTAAAATATTTTTCTATGTGTATGCTGGATAAAATTGTCATAAACATGAATATATAAAAATACTTCAATTGCCTTATAAAAGGAAATAGCTTGTGCTAACCTAAATGAAAATCATGTCATGAAAATTATTATAAAGAAAGAAAGCTGGTTGTAATTCATTTGTATTAATAATATTAATTTGCTAATAATGAATAAAAATACTTTGAAATAGAGGAGTTACATTTTAAAATTATTTCATGAATAAACAAAAGACAATTAAGTGACTATTTATGTAGGATATAATTAAGATTAAATATATTTGGTTATGGTATTTACAGTGGAATATAGTCTTTTTTTTTTCGGACTGTGAGATGAATTCATGGTGCCTTAGCAGCAAAGGTTGGACTCGAACTCGGAAAGAAGACAGCCTCAGACTCCGGAGCGTGGGCGACTATAGCAGTGTGCCACCACTGGCCAGCTATTTTTTTTTTTTTTTTTTGGTTTTTGTAGAACCGGGCTGTGTAGCCCTGGCTGTCCTGGAACTCACTCTGTAGACCAGGCTGGCCTAGAACTCAGAAATTCGCCTGCCTCTGCCTCCCAAGTGCTGGGTTTAAAGGTGTACACACATACCCAATTCAACTTTTGTGCATCCAATATTTCAAAAAGTGATTATATTAATCTTTCCACTATATATTAAATAATGCAAAATGTACTTATTAATAATCCCAAACTAAATAATTCAGATGTTGTCTTGAGTAATTTTAGATGCCAACTTTGAAGAATGGAAGTGTTGAAATGGCCAAATAACTGTTCAGGAGGCAGAGAGTGAAAAACAGGATTGATTTATGTGGAGAAGTAGCTGTCCAGAGCTATGCAGGTCTGGTAGCTAACTGGAGGAGCTATATATTGATCTAGCTCTTAAAAACAAGGTAGAGTCTGACATGGAGATATTTAATGCATGAGTAAGAGACACAATAATAAGAGTATCTGGATTAGAAGGTGGCAGCTGAACAGATGTATAATTTGTATTAGGTCTTTAGAAACAAGACACCTCTGTCCTATGCCTTGCATTAGTAAGGCTTACTTATTTTGGTTAGAGTAAGACTATCTGCTAGAGGTAAGTCCAACAATGTTAACAGTCTGATAAATCATAAGGATATTCTTTACTAAGGAAGCCACACAATGAGTGTCCTCCAAATAAGTGACCTACTTTATATTGTGGAGACCTGATTCCTTTCACTAGTTAGGGCCTTCTGTGCTATGTATTAAAAAAACTGAAGGAGGAAGGAGAGGAATAAACATAACATTTCTTCCCTGCTTTGGCTCAGAAAGAAATGTTTTTGCCTCATATTCATTGATGGTTAGTAGTCACATGATTCTACTTAGATGTAACCAGGCAATTAGGAGACCTTGAAGAAGAGTAACTGCTTCCCAGAAACATTCATATTACAGAAACTGGACTGTATTTTCTCTCAATTACACAATAAGTATTAATTAGGCAAAGTTCAGAAACATACCTACAGAAAACTATCTCCAACTCCACAGAAAATCTATTTGGCATCTTAAATTTCTAGCTTCATCTCTATTAATAACTGACTCCAACTGCTACAATATTTCTGCTGAACAACTTATGTTTTTCATATCTGCCTTGTCATTATTTCTGCCTTTGTCTGTCATCCACAAAAGGGCTTCTCAATCTACCTGGAGCAATACTCACTCACTATTTATTTAAAATTTATAATTTGAATGACAGCAGCCCCCAAATCAGCTATTTGCTTATTAATTCTGTTAAAAGAACAAGTATGGATTCTTCCTAAGACTAAGATTATGAAGCACTCATTTAAACAATTAGATATTACGAGTTGCTTATGTATGCAAAAATGGCTGACTGCCATGTTAATTCTGCTTCTTACAAAACATTGATCAAATGATCATGCTCAAAGGCAAACAACATATGAAAAGACAAGTCAACACAATTGGTTGTTTAATTAAAAGAGAAAGTAGATTGACATAAATGATCTGATTATGTACCCAAAGGGAAAACATTATCTGAAATACTGCATTATATTTGTCTTCAGCAAACTGTTTTAATAGAATTTTAGCAATGTCATGATCAACCAGTGAAAAGTAAATAACCTCTCTACCTAGTTGCTACATTATAGAATATAGTTTTAACATTGATAGTTATTTTTTCACATCTTTTATACATTATGCCTGTTGTGTTTCATGTTAACAATTATTAGTGAATTTAGTACTCTAAAAATTATACCATTATAAACTTTGCTTACAGTATAAAATAAGAATCAAGTTTCAGACATTCTATTTTCTTGGTAATACTTTGAGAAGGTGCTCATCAGCTATATGATATATATTGTAGACACCTTAATGGCCAAAAACTTTCCATAAATAATTATATCAGGAAAGAATAAAAATATATAAACAATTAAGAAACGAATTATTACAATAATCTCTCTATGCAAGCTTAAATAGGTACATCACCTAGAATTTTATACAAAAATGGAAAATCAAGACTAGTTAATAACGATAACTTGTACTGGTTGTCAACCCTTCCCAACTGAATTCAGTTCACCCAAAAAACAAATATGAACAAATGTGATTCACATAAAATAAAGTATCCAATTAAGCTAATGGAGAGAATACAATCAAGTGATAAAGAGAACATACGTCAAAATAATGTCACATCTGCAAGTCGCACTCGCTTGCCAACCGCAAACAGTAACCCAAAACATTAACACGCAATACAGTGGAAAATCTGGGCCTTGCTAGTTATCCTGATGTCACACCTTGTCAACAAAAGGCTATCTCAACACATCGATGAAAAATCCAATCTTAGCAGCAGATACGTTTATTATGATTATATAAAAACTAGATAATCAAAGTTTCACCGGACACAGATCCGGTCGTTTTATTATTGGGTTAGTACTAAAGTATCCTCTTCCGGTTGTCAAAATTACTCAATCCACAGCGAAACAAATGTTTATCCGCAATAACATACAACAGACAGAGTTTAATCTTACTATTTATATGCTGATAAAAGTTTGAACCCAAATCACAAAGCAAACATAATGATGCGATAGACAAATGCGTAGAATGTATATTATAAAGAAATAAGATGTACTGTAGAGGCGGGTGAACCATTGAACTGTCCGACTCATGTCGATGCTAGGGAGGACTAACAAGACCTAAATAATAACCCCTCCGAACTCTATCCGTCAATACTAAAGAAAGAATGCTCACGTGAGGACCATCATACCAGCTACCAATAATGGCTCACAAATGCAAAGAAACGGGAACGCATCGGGAGGGGCCTAAGAGCAGATTGGAAGCAGACGATAACTAAACTTAAAAAGAACTGACAGACTCCAAGTCATGCTCAAATGATGTATCAAAGAAAAACATAAAAAAACATCTGAAAGAAAATAATTTCAACAGACAAAGTTAAAGCGCCAGGCCACAAAATCTTACCAATATAAACCGTGTGTCCTGCTTGACACACAATCAAACAAGATCACGACAGTACCACGGAACAACAACAACTTAGGAGGTACCAGAAACTCAAACACCCTTATAAACTAAATAAACAGACGCAGCCCAAAAGCTAATTCATTGATGATAATACAAAACATTTTCTAGTTCTAATCCCAAAGGAACACAATCTAATAAAGCATTTAAAACACTAACAAATTTATGACCACACTTATAAAAAAAACCGTCTATACTGAGTAATTAACGTTCACCAATAGCAAAGCTCAAAAACTAGACAAACATATTATCCAAAGAGCCAGAATGTATCAAATTATACAAAAATAAAACTCTATCAAAAAGTAATAAAAATACTGTAACAAATCACGTAAAACCATTACAAAGCCGTACACTTAAGAAATGTTCAAGATGAACAAAAACATCCAATAAAGACAGCAATAGAAATCAGACACCAAACTGAGTCCTGTTTATTGTTATCCATGAATTATTAAATGAAGATATAAGAGTTCAGTTAATCAATAACTTTATAATACAGCAATAGAGTTATCAGAATGATTGTGCAATGATTCAGTTGCTGTTTTGTGGATTGTTGCTCATTTTGCAGCACAATATGAATTTATTCAAACTAAATTTGAGATGCTATGATATCATCAGTTTCAAGAGAGTCCTCTTGCTCAAACACGTCATCTTAGTCATATTTATACCAAGAAACAACTATCTGGATGTTTTTGTATTATTTTTATCACACTTATATAAGTTTTGGTTTAATATGGTGGCAGCTATAGATTTTCTTTCCAGATTCACTACCCCTGGAATATTGTCTATGTTTCTTTTTTTATTGGATATCTTATTTATATTTCAGATGTGATCTCCTCCCAACCCAGGAACCCCCTATCCCATCACCCCTGCTCCTGCTCTATGAGGATGTGCCCCCACCCACCTACCATCTCCTACCTCCCCACCCTTGAATACCTGCACACTAGGGAATCCAGCCTTCACTGGACCAAGAACTTCGTCTCCCACCTATGCCCAACAATGCCATCTTCCCCTACATATACAGCTGGAGCTATGGGTCCATCCCCATGTGCTGCCAGGCTGGTGGTTTAGACTCTGGGAGCTCTGGTTGGTTGGTATTGCTGCTCTCCTCATGGGGCCACAGACCCTTTTAGCTCCTTCAGTTTTCTTTCTGACTCCTCCATTGAGAACCTCATGATCAGTTCAATGGTTAGCTGTAAGCATCTGCCTCTGTATATGTCAGGCTCTGGCAGACCTCTAAGGAGACAGCTATATCAGGCTCCTGTCGGCATGCACTTCCTGGCATTCACATCAGCATCTACCTTTGGTGACTGCACAAGGGATGGATACCAGGTGGAGCAGTCTCTGGAAGGCCCCTCCTTCAGTTTCTGTCCCACACTTTGTCTCCATATGTGCTCCCATGAGTATTTTGTTATTCCTTCAAAGAAGGACTGAAGCACCCACACTTTGGTCTTCCTTCTTTATGAGCTTCATGTGGTCTGTGAGTTGTATTTTGGGTGTTGCGAGCTTTTAGGCAAGTTGGGTGGTTCATGCTGTTAGGATTTGCTGAAGGAGGCAGAGACAGGAGGACCATGATTTCAAGGCAAGCCTGGGTATGTTTCTAATAATAGAAATAATTTCTTTTTTGTTGAACAGCCCTTAACTCCAATCAGAGTGCTGTTGTGTTTGTTTATTTGTTTTTGTCACCAGGGCATGAATATCACTACTGAAACTTAAGGTTATTGCCCAAGCTGATTCTTGTTATTATTGTACATAAGCATCTTTGCTAAATAGGACTATTATTTGCTTCTCTCCTTGGTACCATAACATATGAAAGCTAGTTCTCATACTTTCAGGTTATGTCCAGATTAAGTTCTCTGCATCATATTTCTGAAGTGTATGATGTTCTCAGCAATAGAGACTTACTTCTACCTGTGGAAGCCAACAAGGGTAACAGCAAAAGCATATAATATTTTGAAATCTCCATCATAATCCTTAACTACACTCTAAATATTTATCCTTATAGGCACAGATAAATGTGACTTTTATGCCTCATCAGGAAAAGATTGTTTGCACTAGGTGGAGTGCATTACAGAAAATCACAACTAATTAAAATACAGATTTGTGTAGCCTACTCTCAATTGATACATCTGCAACCTGACTCCTGCACCTAAGACTCAGGGACATTGCAGAACACAGAAAGTTTGCTGCGAGATTGTGTCGTTTAGAATTTGTAGAAAAGGTACACTCATCAACATGGTTACCTAAAGATGTCCCAAACAAGGAAGATACCAATAGACAATTGCAAGTACAGAAGGGTTAAAGCCTAGAAGGACTCAATTCTAGTCAAAGATCTACAGGTAAATAAGCAATGAAAATAGATGGAGAAATGGGAGAAATAGTCTTATCCACTCTTTCTGTATGTGTGTGTGTGTGTGTGTGTGTGTGTGTGTGTGTGTGTGTGTATACTGACAAGCACAACTGGTTATCTAATATTAACTGGTCAGCCCTAAAATCATCCATACAAATAACATTATATGGACTGAACAAGTTATATTTATATACATAGGAATATAATGTGTGTATGTAACAATAATTAGAAAATGAGAGATCACGAATTTGATAAAGCTGGAAGGAAGAAAAAGAGAAGGAAAATGAAGTAATTATAATCTCAAAAAATATTTTAAAAAATAATGAAACAAATATGTAGGGCACACGAGAGAGTCGATCCCAGTGATTTAACTTTGATTGTCAGTCAGGGAGGCAAGCAATTATATCTGCTTAGTCTATTCAGTGGTAATAATGAAATTAGTAATAGGTGTGAATTGAATTGGACTTATAAATCTCTAAGAAAATGAACTGTAGTATGGACATAGATGTAACATTATGTTAAAATTATTTAATTTATCAAATTATTATGAAATATATTTGACTCATTAACACATATTGACATTTTATGCTGTTAAGTTTTATAGGGTCAGTGCAGAATAAACTACTAATTATGTTGAAGCATTGAAGTTACCACTTTATTGGCAATATTCAGATTTAAATGTCATAAATATGTTGTAGTCTTTTGATCTTTTGAGATTTGGCATTCTATTATGTTCTTTTTCATCTTTAAAGCTTTACTTTTAGATGCATAATCACCTATCCTCACAAGAAATGTATTGTCCCAGAGTGTATTTTAAATTTCTGATTTAATAAGACTGAGAAAATTCAAGATATTGGTTGGAGGTTTCCTTTAACTTGTCCTGTGAAACCTTCCATACCAGTTTCTGAATTGAAATAGGTGCAATGTTGTGCTCAGAGCTAGTTTTGCTGATGTAAAAACTAAAAGCACTTAATAGAAAGTGCTGACATAAAAGCAGGAGCTTCAAAGCATTATAAAAAAAATCATTGCATGTCAAATTGCAGAGCCAACATGAAGTGGTGGAAAAGAGAGTCATATAAATCATCTTTGAAATGAAAATTACATTGTTAAGAATACACATTTTCAAATTATTTATATAGTGAAAAGTATGAGACCTAACATTCGCAGTTTCTACCCATTTTAAGCATAAAATTCGTTGGTATGAAGTATATTTACAGTAACTATCAGTACATCCTTTTCTAGATTTTTTTAAAATTATTCATCCTAAATTGAGATGCTTGTGTCTATTAAACAATAACTTCCCATTACTGTATCTCACAAGCACTGTAACCTCTATTCTACTTCTTGTCTATGATTTGGCTTAAATAGGATCACAAGTAAATAGATCTTTGATTTATAGGGTAGAGAATAGAATCATAGCATATTGAATGTTACAATGTAGTACTGGAATTAAAGGAGTGATGTTGACAAGCCAATAAAATATAGATTCCCACTGAGAGATGAAGAGCTATAGGTAATTGATGGCTTCTGAAGAACAGAGACTTGGTCTTCTCTAGTAATGAGTTCCTTGTTAGGCTATCCAAATCCAAGTGATCAGCCCTAAACACATATACAAGTGAGAAACACTAAATGGACTCAGAAGGTGTCAGAGTAGAAGGTCATGAGTTTGAGAAGGAATGGGGGTCATAGAAAAGGAGAGTATAAATGAAATAAACAGCACTTATACATTCATTACTCAAAAAGATAAAAATTATTTAAATAAAAATATCAAAAATAAATCTTAAAAAAGAACATAAGTTCAGATATATAGTGGGATATATTTATGCATATTTGTATGTAAACATGCATATATAAATATTAATTATCACATGAAAAATAGAAATGCATGCATTCATCATTTACCCTGTTTAAACACACTGCACTTCACTTTTTACTTAGCTACATAAAATAAAGATATATGGAAAATACTTCACACACGTAAACTTGAATCCATTAAACAATGACATATAAAAGGTTGTATTCATACATTAGTACTTCTTTTGCATTAGTTATTCCCAAACGGGACAGAGGACACCAGGAGAGCAAGGCCATCTTAATCAACTAAACTAGGCACATATAAGCTCATAGAGACTGAAACAGCAAGCATAGGGCCTGCTTGAGTCTGCCCCAGGTCCACCCTGTATATATTATAGCTATTAGCATAGTATTTTTATGGAACTCTTGACTGAGGATACATGTAGGTTTCTGAGTCTCGTACCTGCTCTTGGGACTCTTTTCCTTTGGCTGGGTTACATAGTCCAACTTTGATATGATTGTTTGTTACATCTTATATTTTATTTTGTTATGTTTTGTTGTTATCTCTTAGAAGCCTGTTCTGTTCTAATAAGAGGCAGAAAGTAAGTGCATCTGAATGACAGACGCAGTAGGGAGGAACTGGGAAATGTACAGGGAGGAATACAATGTATACAGATTATGTTGTATGGGAAAATTTTTATTATCCATGGCTAATAAAAGGGAAAAAAGCAAAACAAAAAACAAATAGAAAACAAAGTCAAGAAAAATACTAGGAAAATTGAAATTTGCTTTAGACCATGTACATAAGATATATATTCAAGGTCATAAATTTAATTTTATGATTAAACTTGGAGCACATCCCATAGTTCATTATATTCAAACAGATATTCCAAATTAAAAAGAAAATCTGAAAGTTTAGATACTTTTGATCTCTCTTATTTTGAGGTCACCTTGCAATATATTGTACTTAACAAATATAACAAACATGATTTAGACATTAAAAATTCAAAATCCTAAGGAGATACTCCTTGTATCTCGGTATCTATCTTCCACTCTGTAACATATCACAGTTCAATCTATCCACATTTCAAAACACAACTGAAAGAAGTGTTTGGGAGGAGATTTACATCTTCTGTATGTTTCTCTCAGTATGTATTTATTGGATAGCTCTTCTACACTTATACCTGTTTGTTGCCAGAAGCATAGGAACATCAGAAATTATAGCAGTAAGTAACAGAACAGAATTTACTCATTATGAATAATGATAATTTATTTATTTAAATTCTATATATATGTCCAAAATAGACTAACAGTTTTCCTCCCTGGAATATAGATGGTAGTGCCTGTAAATCACTTTATATGGTGACCATCATACGCTTTTTTAACAAGTGGGTTTATTTATTTATTTTTGCTTTTGGTTTTGTTGTTCTTGTATTGCTGTTGTTTTTGCTCTAGGATTAAATGTCAGATCAAGATTAGTCAATTTGTTTAAACTCACAGTTTACTGCAGACAGTTTATCCACCTTTTAAGAAATTTTAGACATGTTTCTTTGAACCAACCCAAGCTAGCATTGAATTTGAGATGCTCCTGTCTCAGGCTCTTGAATGTTGACAATAAAACAATAAAAGCATATGCTATGATGCATGATATAAATGGTATATGAACATCCAAATAGAATAGACTTTTACATATAAAAATAATGACAGTATCAATATTCTTTACTTTGCCAAAAACAACATGCATGTTTGTTTTCAAAATTATTGATTCTGGCATGTTAGCAAACATGCTAAGGAATGTTTTAAATAATATCCCTTACTATAATTTTAATCAATTCATACAAGGTTACAAGTCAATAAAACATGGTTGATTTATTAAGTATTCAACAAAAACAATTTTCCTTTCAGGAAGATAAAACATTCTTTGAAAAAAGGAGACAGAGAAAGGGAAAAAAATCCTTTACCCTCAAGCTAGACTCAGAAATATACCATTTAATTACATCAGTGGCAGAAGAATTAAAGGTCTCAGTACAATGTGTTTCAGTTGAACCTAAATTATAAATCTTTCATTGCGATCAGCAGAGCTAATATGAAAACTACAGTGTCTTACTATTAATTATCTAGAAGAGTAAATCATAGATTGAAGTTCACGGAATTAAATTTTATTCCTACATTTGTCACTGTGATGCTTTGTGACCTTGATAAAGCCACTTAACCTTTCTTTGCCTCAGCTTTCTCATCCATAAAAAGAGGAGGAAGATGTACCTTTTGAAAGCATAAATTTAGCTCATGGTTGATTGGAAAGTCGTTTAAATATATTGCTACATTAACTCTGTTAAAATGTTGTACCAAGTATAAAAATGTTACTGAAACGATAATTCTTTTACCACTTTCCTCAGTCTTTTTGTTTTGTTTCGTTTTTTGTTTTTTTTTTTTTCCAGTAACTTTGTCCTTTCTTAGCTCCTGACTAATCTGCTTAAGTCTCACATTTAGTTAAGAATTTGTTTTCAAGATAGAACATACTTGACATTCAACATATAGGACCCATCTCTTCTCACCCTTTTCCTTGTTGGTATGCTCAATAGTCATTTATTGAACTATTTTCTTCTGATATTACCCTTACCAAGATTCCCAGGTAGGTTCTTCCCCTTCTGAGTCCACAGGACTCCATATTAGATACCTAGATTCTGAGATCTCCATCCTCCTGCCACCAGTTGATTAGAGCATCTTCTACACCAGACAACTAGATGTGGATTGCAATACCAAAAGGCAGCAGAGGAGAGGACCAACCTAGGGTGTGCTGACTCTCAGTGTCTCTTTGTACAGAAAAGAGTAAACCCTCAGAAAACGACAGGATAGAAAATTCTGCCCTCAATATCAGTTACATAAGTGTGTGCAAGGAAGTGCATGTGCACGCATGCGTGCGCATGCACACACACACACAATCTTATCCTTCTTATAACTTAATTCTCTTCTGTAGGGTGTGACCTACATTGAATGGGATGCTTGGAATACAAATGAAGACATACCTGACAAACTCCTTCAGATGCACAAGTCTCAATGCAGCAATGAATCTAACATGAAAACAAAAACAAAAACAAAACAACACAACATACTCCCCAAATTAATAGCCCAACAGTAATGAAACACAATGCAAAACACCTAGAATATCTCCTAGAAAAAGAATTCAAAGAATAGTAGCTATATAAAAATAACTCAAAGAGGATGTGAATGTACTACAAAAGAACAAAAATAAAGAACTTAATGAAATGTGGAAATCTATCCATAAAGAGTTTAATAAAGACGTGGAATTGCCAAAGAAAAGTCACACTAAAATATATAGTGAAGATAAAAAATTAAATAAGTCAAATAAAATCTTCAGTGATCACTCCATCAATAGTGTGGATCATGTTTGGAAAAAAGCAGAACTAGATGAGAAAATAGAGAAATCTGGCCACTCAGTAAAAGTCGATGAGAATATAGCAAAAGTGTGTAGAAACTTTTCAGGTATATAGAAAAAAATTTCCAAAGTTGCCTATACATGCTTGAGATCTATAGAATACCAAAAAGATGGGGGACAAAAGAAATTATGTATAACATATTGTAGTTAAAACATTAAAAAGTACCATATAAAAATGTAAACAAAAGGTCACTCACTTATAAAGCAGGCCCATTAGAACAACAAATGATTATTTAACAGAAAATTTAAATGCAGCTTAGAAAGATGGACCAATTGTTTGGAAATACCACAACTGCTAATCAAACTATTATACCCAGAAAAACTATTGGATTAAAAAATGTTCTGTCCTGTGAAAAAATACTATGACCAAAAAACAACTTAAGGAATAAAGAATTTATATTGGCCTATGGTTCAAGAGGAACAGGGTATTAGGGAATGTATAGGAATTTCAGAAGTTATAACCATAAAATTTTACAAATAACTATCAAAATATGACCTTAACAATGACAACAAAAGTAGACATGATAATGAGGATGGGTGAAAGCACAGAAGGCCACAGCCCTACACAAATTAGCTACAGACACCTAAGGAAGTCTGAGAGTAAGAGAAATAGTCTTCCCCCAAGGAAGTGCACTAAAATCAAATACCAATGATTAGCCCCAAAAATATACATATGGATCATATTATACAGATTGAGGAGGTTGTATTTCTATTCTTAGGAATACATATAAATATACATTATGTTTATAACAATGATATATATTTTTAAAAGAGGCCTCAAATTTGAAAGAGAGGAAAGAAGAATACATAGAAGGGCTTAGAGGAGGAAAATGAAAGGGAGAATGAAATAATTTTAAATGATGCATGGGCTTCTAAATATGAACACCCTTTAAGTCCAAAAAATCCCTCAGAAAAATCCAAATTGAAAGAACATCAAGATACTAGCTTAACCCAGTCAGAATAGCTAAGACAAGAGAGAGAGTGGAAAGAGAGAGAGAAAGAGAGAGAGAGAGAGAGAGAGAGAGAGAGAGAGAACAAATTCTGACTTGAATATGAAGAGAGGGGGATACTTATGTAGCAATTAGCATGATGGCTCCTAAAGCAACACAGAACAAAGCAAATACTTTAGCAAAATTATAACATGGTCCAGATCTCCCACCCCTGGATAAGTGACCAAAGGAAATAAAGTCATCATATAAAAGAAATGCCAGTATATATTCAAGTTTAATATGCCATTAAAAAAAAATTCTTCTCTCACACAATAATCAGAAAGCAGTTTCTCCCCCTCCTCCACTCCTCCCTGCTCAGCACCTCCTAACTCCTTCAGATTCATTGCTCCTCCATCTTACATAAGAAAAGAGCTGGCCTCCCAGGGATATCATCCAAACCTGGAATAACAAGTTGTAATAAGACTGGGTCTAAGACTCCTCTTGTATTTAAGGCTAGATAGAATATGTGACCCATTGAGAGGAAAAGGGTCCCCAAAACAGGTAAAAGAGTCAGACAGTCCCTGCTCCCATTGTTATGGGTCCCAAAAGAACACCAAGCTACATAACCATAACATAGGTAGTAGACCTAGCACAGTCTCAGCAGCCTCCATGAGCATAGATACTTATCAAAAGGTTAAGTGTATAAACATGTATGGATGACATAAACCAATAATATATTGTTAGCCACAAAGAAGGGTGAAATCTTGTCATTTGTAGGAAAAAAAATGAAAGTGGAAATAATCTGATTAAGAAAGATCAATCAGAGAAAGTACTGTACACTTTCTTTCCCATGAATAAACTATCTAAAAGTATGAGACAATTAGAAGATGTGAAAGGATAACAGATAAAGAGCCACATAGAAGAAAGTTTGTTCATATGAATGCATAATACAGGCATGTATAGAAATATCATAGCAAGACCTATTTATTTACATAATTAATTCATGTCAATAATTATAATAAATCACTAACTTCATCTTAGATATCAAAACTTAAATATCCTTTATTGTTATATGAAGAAAATGAGAATTTTTGTACAAATCAAGAAAGTACAGTAAAGTATAAACCAATTTAAGAGTAAAAAATTCTACGCTTAGGTTTGCCAAATGTTTTTATATAAGTTTCTTATCAGTCAAGACACAGTGTTTAGTTTCAGACTACCTCATGGGTAGTACTTATAAATTACAGTGTTTCTAGAGAAAGAAAAATATGTTTTCCATGCAATAAATTTTCCTTTCATAAGAGTTAAGACAAGAAATGAATACTAATTTAATTCAGAATGTATCACTTTCATTCATAGTTTTAAGTTCTTTTTTTTCTAAATATCTAATGTTTAGAAAAGCTACTTCAGTATACTTTGTAAGATAAAAATTGAACAGAAAAAATTCAATATTTACTGTGTACCCTGGCATATTTTTCATTGACTGTTGAAAAGGGTGGAAATAAAAGTGATAAAGTGCTCCTCTGAATTTTTCTGTACACTGATCTATGACACATGGCCAAACTGCAAACCAAATGATTACAAATCATACACATACTTATGATAGGTATATAATACACAACAGAGACGAAATGTGTGTTTACTATTCGAGTCTATCATAAATTGCAAGTATCAGTTGTTTACTGTGTCTAATATTTAATCAAAGAGTTTACCAGAGCATCTTATAAAATGAATTTTCCCCTTGTCAGAATAATTGCTATTCAGCAAATGAGTCTTGTGAAACAATGTACTTTTGAGTCAAATTGTATCATACTTCAAGATTGAAAAGAAATGGATTCCTATGTGATACATATAACTATCAAAAATATTTGTTTCATATAGAAAACATTTTTACAAGCATTAGTGAAGGCATGAAATTAAAGCAGTTAATGCTATGCTGTTCTATAAATGTTTAACAAATATGACCTCAAAAAGACATCTAGAGCCTCTTTCAATACAAATATGCAAATATCTGTAATTCCCCATTTTAATTTTGCCCTGGGATCTCTTCTCCTCTCCATGAGGAACTTTTTACAAAAGTGATTATTGTTGTAAATGAAAAAAAAAGTGATCATGAATACAAATCTTGCATAACTAAATTGCTGAACATTTAGATTTTCTCATTGCAAATTTATTGTATATATATTACCTTAATTCACAAGATACTTGCAAAACTCTTGTAAAGCAAATTTCATCATTATCATTTTGTACATGAGTAATTTAGCATTCTGGAGCTAACAATAATACAACTAGTTTTTTTAGATTGGTGAATTGTACACTGTTTTTAATCAGCAGCACTCTGATACTACTTTGGTTACTTTCTACAATAACAAGATATAGGATGCTTTGGTTTCTAAAAACTAAACAACCACATTTAAAAAAACAATTTTGTATGAAGTTATGTTATTTTTAACCCTATGAGATCATATGTATCATCTCTATAATGATAAGTCAGTAGAAAAATGATTTGTCTAATGTGTAATTTGACAGAATACAGGGTAGATTTCATGTATTCTATTTCATCACTCTAGAAAATGTTTCTAAAAATGACTCCACTACAAAATACAAGCATAATCTTCAAAAATTGTAAACTCATTATTTCAAGTACTCTCAAAAGGTAACATTTGTATAATTCCCTAAACATATTCTATTTAACCGTCCTAATGTATTTCAGCACAAGATGATTTTAAAACAAGGAGGAATAAATTTCACCTATAGGAATCCACTTAGCATTTAGTTGAGTGCTTCTTTCATTACCAAGGTTGAAAAACATCAATACACAGCCCTGAGACCTACTCAGAAGGCAGTTTCTTTACTTACAAATGAAATACTGAAGAATGTGATTACCTGTAACAGTTAACTCCGTGGTTCTTCTCACAACAAAGCCTCCGTATTTTAATTCACAGGTATAGTTTCCAATGTCATCTTCTTTGACTTCTTTATAAGCAAGGTATCTCTTTTGAACACAATACTTGGTCTCCATGCTTTTGTTCTACATTCCTACACAAACAACATCAAATTGGGTAGTATGCATGGTAAGTAAAAATAAAATTATTTTAAGCCAATTAAGCAATAATTTTGTTTTCATTTCTAAAACAAAACAAAACAAAACAAATAAAACAACCAAACCAAACCAAAAAACAAAACAGCAACTAATTTCATCTTTTACTTGCTATGTAACTTAGATTAGAATTGAAGTCCTGATTGACCTGCCTCAAGGTGGGATTATAGGCACACACAGTAATATCTGAAGCTTAGCAATTTTTTATACATTAAGTTTTACAGGAGGTAAAGATATGGATTTCATACTCAGTTATATTATTTTTCCAATCTACAACTCATGAACATCCTCTTAAGATTAGTTTTATGGCTATGTTTAATTTGTAATGGCGGTACCTCTGTAGTAGACACAGTGATTTGCTAGATTCAGGAACATCATGTACCTGTTAATCACACTCAACATAAACTTTAAATGTAAATAATTAATAGATTATTGTGAAATTGACTATATTGGTATCCATAGCATAAAATTTAAAATGTATTATCAAATAAACAATGGAAAATACTTTTACAAGCTAAGCATTTATGCTCCAATATTCTATAAAATATAATTGCACTTATAAAAACTAAACCTCTACATACTATGTGCATTCTACAATCCATTGAAGAAATAGTTAACATTTATATACAAGGTCTTTTTATTTTCTATGAACATATAAAGAATTCATTTTTATTATGGTGTTTGTCCAAACACAGTTTGTTTTTATTGTTTCTTTTGTGTACTCTTCATCTCTATCCCCTCTCTTCTCTGTGTGCCCTTGCATACTCAGGAGCCTCTTTTTTCATATCACCTGCATTCATTTACCTTGACTTCCTTAGTTTGCTTTAGCAGCATCTCTTCCCTCTTGTCCTCTTCTATTGAGTTTGACAATCTATGCTAACTCTTGTAACTACTTATTTACATGTACATAAAACAGAATCTGCATATGTAAAAATATAATTTTGTTTTCCTTTTGAGACTGGTTAACTTCATTCAATATAATACTTTTCAGATCTATGTTCTTGAAGTTATTTTTTCTTTATGGTTGAACAAAGTCTATTGTGTACATATAGCACATTTTCTTTTCCATTTATCTGTTGATGGTATCTATGCTTGATACTTTTCCTTACTTTGTGAAAAAGCAGCTAAGGGAATGGATACATATGGATCTCTGTGGTAAGATAGAGGATCCTTTGGGTCTCTCCCAAGACTGGTGCAGTTCTGTCATATGGAAGTTTTATTTTGAACATTTTGAAAAATACATATAAAGATTTGGATAAGAGCTATACTAGATTATACTCACATTAGTAGTGAATGAGGGCTCTTCATTTCCCACATTCCATAAATATCCATTTTCATTATTAACAGCCATACCAAAGTATGATCTGTTTATTGTGATATTATTAGCTCAAGAGATTTCTGTTTTTGCTAAATCATAAACCCTATTCTCAGACTATCTTTGAAGTAATGGACAAAATTGCTTTAACACTTTTGAAACCATAGACAGGTAATTTTATTTATTGGCAAGTCAAAATTTTAAGACTCATAATCTATGTGGGTCAGTGCCTCTGTTTAATTATGTCTACAGGAAATTTTTCAGCTATTTCATACCAAAGTATACATATTATTTGCTTATATTAGTTGCATGAACATTCATAATTATACTAATTGTATATTAAAGTATTATACTTATAGTTTCTTAATGTCCACTATTTATATGACATAAAGTTAAGTTTTTACTAAAGACAACAATTGACAATGTTGTACATCTCTACATTCCACTTCTGTTATAATTCTTTTTATAGTTTAAATGGCTATCACAATGTGGAAATATCTCTGAATAAACAATGTGAAACCATCAAAATTCAATTGAGGTTGAATTAATTTTAATTGAAAGGTAAATATGTATATATGTATATTTGCTTTCATATTTCAGAAAAACTTGAGAGGTTCATGGCAAATCGTAAGTAAATTATATGTATCAAAATCAACTTATAGTGAAGAACAAAGCTTCAAATCTAGAATGTTCATACATAAATGCCAGGAAAAAAATATGTGGCTTTAGAAAATGTGAGTCTCATAATACTCAAAAAATCAGTCAAAAAATACTCAAAAAGTTTGCTGAGGATCACAAGCAAACTTCAGAATTAGTCAATAAGATGTGTTCAGTTATCAAAATTGAAACAACAAAACTCATTCCTTCCAGAAGATAAACCAGCGGAGCTAATAATTTCATGATTTTTGACATTATCTAGGACAGAAAACCAAGGGAAGAGTTGACAAATCTTTCAACACTTCCTTTGATATTCTGAACTTTCATTGCTTGTTTTCCAGAATCAAAGATGTCTTTGGGAAGAATATTGTTAATTTTGAAGAAAAAATTGTGAACGCGTTCAGGTTTTTTTTCCATTTTTAATAGAATTTTAAAAAAATTCAATATCAATCAATTATAAGGGTTTGCATGCTGGCATTGATTCTGAGAAGTATACACTATGTAATATAAGCCTAATTTTCTAAAGTGTTCAACCCATTGGACAGAGAAAACATTGAAGTCGTATTTTTATCTTGAACAAACTGCTCCATAAAATATTCATAGTTTCTATATTCACTTTTCAAGGACTTCCAAGACCAAAAATGCTCTTAGGTGGTACAAAGAAACTTAAAACTACAAGTTGTTTTGGAAGATCAATGAATATAAGTGATATGACAGCAACAGGGGTACTGGCTTTTTCTCCTTTTGAAAAAAAATTTAATAAAATTATTTGTTTTCTCAAATGTTACTTATTAAGCAATTTATGTTTGAAGACAATTAGAATATAGGCAATGTTATTACCATTGATTATGATATTCCATTAAAAGTAGGATACCATATTATCACAGATGTAAATAAGTATTGCTTCTCTTCTGCCTTGGTGTATGCTGGAATGCTAAGCCCAGAAATGTTTGTTCAAAATATTTTAGTTTCTATATTTGTCAAGCAGTTGTTGACATATGCAATATTTAAATTTAAACACAACAGCTTATGTGGTAGACCAACAGTACAAATATTAATCCATATTTTATTTATCAAAGCAGGTGTGTTTTTTTTTTAAAACTTACAATGACATGGGGTTGTAGAGATGTGTAGGCAGTTAAAAGCATTGCTGATGTTCCAGAAAACCCAGGTCCAATTCCTAATACCCACAAGACCACTCACATCCACTTATAACTCCAGTCATAAGGATCTCATTGCCTCTGTGCATTCTGCATTCACATGGTACATAGACATAAATTTAGGCTAACACTTTTACACATAAGATAAAATCTTATAAAAAAGCCTATAGGTAAGAGCATAACTTGCTATGGTACTCTCTAAGACATGAGCTATATCTTAGTTAATCTTTCATCCAGATTTCTCTAGAAAAAATGCACATTAAATTATTTGCAGGCAATAAAATCTTCCAGAGTCCATACCTTGTACCAAAGGATTTCAGGTTCCCTAGTTGGTAATAAGAAGTCCTCTATGTCACGACATGAAATTTCCTTGCTTTTGCTCAATTCAGCTTTTTCAAAGTACTTCATCTTGGAATTGTAGCAGAGGCCAGTGTCATTTTCTCCCACTGTCAGTGAGATGGAGACTTTCATACAGTATGTGGAGTTCCTGGAACAAAGCAGAGTTTCTATGTGACCTATTGGGAATGGAAAGGAAACGATGCCGACAGAGGGTTTAACAACTTCAGGAAAATAAAAATAAATAAAAACATGAATATAATCTACAAGTCTTGTTTGATAAGACCACATGCTATTTAGTTGGTAACCCATAGACAATCCCATGAAATAAACCAAGACATCCCCCACAATACTATGTGATACTGAGGAGTGAAAATAAAAAAAAAATATTAGATTTATATTTTGATAAAGAACTGTTTTCAGTAAGAATCTGAGAACTCATTGCATACTTGATCATTGATCCTATATTTAAAATGTCATTTCTTATTATCTTTGTAGTATTGGCCATGATGATGGACAGAACATAGGTATATTTGTAGTTCATTGATATATTGAGTAGCAAAAATATTTACCATAACTAAGACAATTTATTGAATATAGACAATGCTATCTACCTATAATAACTACCATACAAGATGATTTAAAGCATCAATAAGTTAAAAACATTGACCTGTACAAACATTAGTCCAACATCTTAAAAGGTCTAAAGAGTATGTACTCAGGAATTTTGCTACAACAATAAAATAAATTTTCTGTACACAGCCTCTCAGAAACAAGGAAGAAAGGTACACATGTAAATAATTTTAAAGCTAACATAATGTGCAATAGAAAACATCATGTAAATTACCAAAATGGTGTCAAAGAAAGAAACAAAGTTTCCTGACTAATTGGATTATTTTCAAGAGTGAATGAAAATTTGAAGTCTTGGGAATCTCATGTCATTCTGTACACAAAGCCTGGAACCAATTAAAACTGAATATATCAGAAAACACTCAAGAAATGGAGATTCAGAGGAACCATCTTGAATGTCATGGAACCTATTTCCAAGAGTTCAACTTGACAATGTATGAGAACAAAATTTGTATATTGGAAAAGTTTTGTTCTATTGTAATGGAAATAAAGATAAGATAGGAAGGACAGAAACTAAATATAATTCAACAAAATGGAATGGAACTTCATGTAGGAAATCTTGAAACCTACAATTACAATGTTATATTTAAAATAGGTCAAGTTCAAATGTTTCTGAGACATTAAATCAATAAAATGATAAAATAGTAAAGAACAAAATAGAGAGCCACACAAGATATAGTTTTTTTCTTAATTGAGTATATGAAAAGTAGATCCAATGTTTCAGTATGGAAAATAGTAAAACAGAAAGAATTCTGTAGTGTCCCAGACATTCCTTTTATTCTTTTTATTGGATATTTTCTTTATTTCCATCTCAAATGTTATCCCCCTTCCCAGTTTCCACCCCACCCCCAGAAACTGCCATCCCATCCCCAAAAGAATAACAATATCCACCAACCAGACGCCCCAGAGCTCTCAGGGACTAAAACACATGTATTTTATACAGTTAGGTTAAAAGAGTAAGAACTCCATAGTCTAATAGTAGGGACACAGACGCCAATTCAATATTTGAAAACTCAGGATGACTACTACCATTTGAGTCCTTCATCTTCCTTTTTCTCATTTGTATAAGGAACAAATATACGGTCGTGGGCTTCCAACATGTTAAAACATGAATAGAGATGAGAACAGTGCCTGCCATACAATGAGTCATCGGTCAGTGTTAGATCATATTGCCACTGTATCCTTCATTCTTGTTTCCTTTCTATTTCTACTTTGCAGTGTAGTTCCACAGAGCTTGGTCATTAGGTCGATTAGAAAATGTAACCATGTGATGCCTTTAGATTTTTCAATGTATAATTACTGCAAAGCATAATAGAGAAATAGGTATGTCTGTATTTTGCTTTGTTCTAGTTTAGGTATAACTAAACGGGCTGAACAAGAATAGCTCAAGTTTAAAGAGAACATGGACCCCTGCCTGTAGTGTTACCCCTTTCTTTTGCCTAAGCTCAACTGATCCTTAATCTTCCAAATGTGGCTTCAGATGGATTCCCTCAGTTTTTCTCCTTTTCCTGATGTCCAACCCTGTCTCTGTGGGGTGACAGCTGATTTGCAATGGTATGATAATGTCTGGAATTTGAGACTCCCTCTGACAGCAGTATTTTTAAAAATTACGCTTAATATTTAATGCTTGCTTTTTCTGCTCATCAAATGAATTAAAATTGATATATTAAAGTAGTATCCAATCATTACTATTGGCCTATTTGCTGAGAAGAGCTAAAAAGTAGTAAGGAATTTGTGATACATCAATAACTATATAATCTTTCTGAGGGGAATTTACACATTTGTAAAATAATGGATGCATTCCAGTATAATTAATGCTATGGCCCCAGCTTTCTGGCAGAGTAGGCTCAATAAGGCTAGGAGAATACTCTTACAAAATGTATGGGAAATCATTATCATGTGTTTATTTGGCTTTAACTGTTATAAAGGCTGCAGTATATGTCAAAACTTGAATCATGACTGATGTTTTTATTGTTCATACAATGTTGATACATAAAACATACTTGTATTCAAAGAAAACATAGTTGTGTATATCTGAGTGCAAACATACAGTTATTGCCATTGTAGAAAATACTAGAGTATTAGAAAAAAATCTAGTTTTCTGATACAGATAACCCTATAGTATTTATCAGGTATGAAAATATGTATTGTTAATGCTTTTAATGTCATGTATCATTCCTATAAAGGTCAATGAATTCTCCATGTACTGCTAACCAACTAGAGACCAAAATGGCAGTAAAACTTATATCGTTAACTTATTTTGCTGACTTGGAAAGAATTTGTACTAGGACAGCATGCATTAATGCTCTCATATATACTTATATTTAAATAATAAATATATTGTACATATTATCAATAATTGTATATATTTATTTTTCTTTGAATAATAGAAAACAATCTACTTTCAATATCTGAATTTATAGAATTTATGGTTGTTTTGTACTGTAAAATGGAGAAAGACAAAGGATGACACAGCTTGATTTTCCTCAAATTTTAACTTCTTAAATCTAACTTAATTTAATATAACTTCAAATTTCATTCTTAAAATTTCTAAATCTAATAAAAAACTGAAAGAAACTGAGTGGAAGTTCTTAATAAAATATGATTACTCATATCAATTTATCAACATATATTCTTACACATTCATAAAATGACTGTTTTCTGAAAGCACTTGCTTTTGAGTCCTATCTTCTAAAAAAAAATGGTTCTACATTGGAATCTTCCATAAACAATGCAAACTAATAATTATTTCAGAGATAATTTAAAAACTGATATTAAACTAATCAATGAAAGTGAAAATAATTTCTTTACATATGAGTTCCATAAATCAGTAGAATACACAGATAACCTTCTAAAATTTCTCAACAGTATGCTACTTGAAAGTAGGAGATAATTTTGAACTGTCTGTATCAGGAGTTTTCAAATTATTCTTTTTAAAAGTATGATAACATTGCAGTAGTGCAGTAAATTTCTACTCAGGTTGTACAGGTAAGAGTTCAAAACAAAAAGAGTAAGAGGGGAAATTTTTGCATGTATATGATTAGCTGAAGAAGTATATTAAAAATCATTTTATGCTTATATTAGCATAGCACAACTATAATTAGTTTTTAATAAATTCCCTGTATTCATGATAATGTATATTTTGGTGTCTCTCTTTCTTTAACAAGATTACTGGTAATATGATTAATAAAATGTATTCTCTAACAACATTAGTAAATGTTGGAATTTTATAATATGTTAATTCCTTGCTTCTCTTGAGGGGGATACCATTTCCATAATGTTTAGCAATCTTTTTCTCATATCATGAAATGCTGAACAAACAAATCAGAGATTTAATCAGAGCCTTTAAACAATAAAGTGGGTCAAAGTGACAATCTATATTTTGTATAAATTTAAAGTACATAATATTTTTATATTTTCACTATTGTTGTGGTATATATATTATATACATACACATATTCTTTCTGTCTCTGTTTCTCTATGTACAATATGCCTGTGCATATAAGTGTGTCATGGTGTGTGTATGTATGTTTGTAGGTCAGAGGATAATTTTGCAGAAGTATTACTATCTTTCAACATTTACATATGTTCAAAGAATCAGACACATATTATGAGGCATGTAAAACAATTGTCTTTACATAGTGAAACCATCTTTCTGGATATGACATATAACAACTTTGAACCATCACAAATATGTGAATATTGAAGTAGTTATTAAAGATTTGAAAAGAACTCAACTATATGGAAGGAAGTTTAATCATAAACTTGATCCATGAACTGATAACTAGCTCCGAGAATTCAAAAATTAAAAGAAAAGAAAATAGAGGAGAAGGAGGAGAAAGAGGAGTAGTAAGAGAAGAGGGAAGGTGAGGGGGAGGAGAAAGAGGAAGGAGAAGAAGAGAAGAAGAGGAAGAGAAAGAAGAGCCAAAGTGGGATTGTCGAGCTAATGTCTCAAAGTTTATTAAGCCTTAAGTGTACTTTGATGCTTTATTTCTAAGCTGAAAACTTTGTTTCTTATTTTGTATTGTCCCATATGTCTTTAGAGTGATGCCTAGAGCTATGTATGTGCCCCCTTTCTTACATCTTATCTTTCTTAAATAACTATGCTTGTGGCTACTGACACTAAATGTGAGATTTGTTTGGATTAGTTTTTCTTCTCAGAGGACTCTGAAGGACCTATTGATTTAACTGTGGCTGAAATTGACCCTTGCTGAAAAGATTAGAACAAAAGCATCCAGCAGCTAAGACCTAAGAGTGCTGGCTTATTGCCTTCTCATTTGGAATTCTATTTTTTCACTTAGCTGGTGAATTAAGCTCATCTGAAAAGTATAAATTTAAAATCATTTCCTTCATTTTTCATGGAAACCAATCAATATAATATTATCATTTTAATTTTTTACTTTATATTCCTGGAATATTATAGTTAATGAAGCCCCAGCACAGAAAATTATAGTCTAGTATTTTTCTGAGTTTTTGTTGAAAAAAGTCTTTTTAAGTCTTATCTCTGTAGTATCTCAGAGTAATGTAGATTAAAGGAGGAAAAGGGAATAAGTCTAGCTCTCTGATAGAAATTCAGGACCAGTATACTAGGAAGTACATTACTAATAATTTCTTCATGCAGGCATACGGGAAAAATCTTTAATATTTACCAATTCATTCCTTTATTTTAGTCATAACAATCACAGCATATATTTATTGTATCTAAATCTGAGACAATTTTGTTCCTTCAAAAGGAAATTTCATTCTCATTTGTTAGCATTCACCATTTTTTTCTTCTTAACATCTATAGCAACCAATCTGTTTCATGCCTCCAATGATCCATTTAATCTGAATATATCAGAATTTTGGCATTTTATGTCTGGACTTCTTATTTAACATAATGGCAAAGTTTATCCACATTTTAGTATACATCAGTAAGAACATTATTTACTGTTTTCCCCCCTTTAGAACACTCTAGTTTCTGATGACACATGGATAACAACCTAATATAGAGATTTTTTTTCCACTGATAGGTTGTTAAATTTAAAGATTCTATAGGTTTACTGATCTCCTTGCAAGTGATTGGTGAACATAGTATATATTCTCAATAATTATGTTAAATAAATTTATGAATAAATTACCAGTTAATTGCTAATTAGTACTAATTGTATTTATTTTTTGACTACCTAAAAATTTGCCACTAGGGACCTCCAGCTTCCAAAATCATATGGGATTCTATTGTCTCTTGTTTCATATTTCTTTGAAATAGCATATTTTATGGCAGAAGATACTCTTTTCTATCCTAGCAAAAAGGTAAAATAGAAATGTAAAGACTCACTAGTACTCAATTGTTACATAATAATAATCATCTTATGAGCTATTTATCATGCCTTATAAACATCAGTCTTCATTCTAGCTTTAGTTGTCTTTGACATGAAAGAGCATGGAGAAATGAGTTAAATGTGTCATTCTCAGCTGTGCAACTTGTAAACCATGTTTCATGTTTTAAAGTTCACATATACAGTTTTTAAAATGTGGTTCATTTACACAATGGAATACTACTCAGCTATTAAGAATGAGGACATCTTAAGTTTTCAGGCAAATGGATGGAACTAGAAAATATCATCCTGAGTGAGGTAACTCAGACCTAAAATGACATGCATGGTGTGTACTAAGAAGTGGATATTAGACCTCCCTGCAAAAAAAGTACAGAATACCCAAGATACAGCCCACAGAACTCAAAAAGGTCAACAAGCTGAAGGGCCCAAGTGAGGACACCTCAATCCCACTTGGGAGGGAGAAGAAAGCAATCACAAGGTTGGAGGGAGGGATCTGGGTGGGAAATTAGACACTGGGGGCAGGGGAGAAGAGGGAAACCTGACCTGGTATTGGGTGAGGGAAAAGGACTGACGTCCTAAAGGCCAGCAGAAAGAATTGAAACAGGCAATCTCAGGAGGGAGTTAGGAGGTTGGGGGGGGGGGTTCCTCTAGAACGTACCAGAGACCTGGGAGGTGAGAGACTCTTGGGACTCAAAGGGAGGCACCTTAGATGAAGTGGCCTAGAGTTGGGAGAGTGAACTTGTAGAGCCCACCTCCAGCAGAAAGACAAGGCATCAAGTGATTCTGACCCATAATTGTTCCTGTGTGAAGGAACTGCAGGGATGGAAATGGAAAGGAGCCTGAGGAAAAGAAGGTCTGGTGACAGGCCCAAAGTGGAATCCAGTTCAAGGGGAGGCCCCAAGGCCTGACACTATTACTGAGGCTATGCGGAGCTCACAAAAAGGGTCCTATCATGACTGCCTCCCAAAAGACCCAACAAGTAGCCTTTCAGTCTGATGCAGATATTTGCACCCAACCAATAGACAGAAGCTGATGACCTCTGTGTTTGAATTAGGGAAAAGTTGGAAGAAGTTGAGAAGGAGGGCAAGCCTGTAAAAGGACCAGCAGTCTTAATTAAACAGGACTCGAGAGATCTGTCAAATACTGGACCACCAACCAGCCAGCATATGAGCCAGTGTATGAGGCACCCCCCAACACATACACAGCAAAGGACTGTCAGGTTCAGTCAGAGAAGATTCACCTAACCCTCAAGAGACTGGAGGTCCCAGAGAGTTTAGAGGTCTAGTGGGGTGGATGGGTGGGTGGTTGGTGGGACATCCTCGTGGAGACAAGGGGTAGGGAGAAGGTATGGGATGTGGTACAGTCAGTTGGAGGATGAACCGGGAGGGTAATAAAATCTGGAGTGTAAAATACATACATACATACATACATAAAAATAAATAATTGAAAAAATATTATCATAATATCTTTTATTTTAATCTTGTAAACAAAGGAGGCTATTTACTTGACAATTGTGCATAAATATACAGTGATACAGATACTCAACTCATTGTGTACTTCACAAAATTATTTTACAGTAAAAATTCCAGAAAGATCTTCATTAGAGCAAAAAATTATATTTACCATTAAAGAAGAGAGAAACATGTCAGTGTTTACTAAAATATTGTTCATTCACAAATAGATTTCAGAGATACTTTTGATCTTGAAAATTCTCACTTCATCACATTTAACCCTTTTAGTAATGTTAAGGAAACAGCACTCTGAATTAGTTTTATATCAGTAAGTCTGTAAATATTTTCTCACTGTCATGGTGTGCACAGAAAATTTTCATTAGTTTTATGCAAGTCAAAGTATTTCTTGAAAATAATCTTGTTTTCCTTGACTTTAAATGAAAAAAATAACTGCAAAGAATTAGGAAAACTAATTGTGAATATGACAAATAACATTCATCATATTGAACTTTTATATCACTTTCCCAATTTTATATAGACATGAACTATAATATACTCTGTTAAAAATATATGGGTCTGCATTTCATTTGGATAGGTATTTACATATTGTATATTCTTTGTGTAAGCCTCTTAATATCTCTCACATATTCTCTCTCTCTCAATCTCTCTCTCTCTCTCTCTCTCTCTCGTTCTCTCTCTCTCTCTTTCTCTTGATTCATCTATCTCCTTATGGAAATTGTTATTTATGTATTTTCCCTTGAATTCTACAAACTATGGTCTCATATATGTCTTGTGACTTTAATGGGTAACATCATTCAAACATACATAACTAAAGATCCAAATCTAACATTCATATATGAGAGAGAAAAGATTTTGTTTCGGAGTCTGGGATACTTCATTTAGAATGGCTATTTCCAGCTCCCTCCATTTATATGCTAATTTCATAGTTTAATTTTTCTTTATGTCACAATAATAGTCCATTGTATATGTATATTATCTTTATCCATTAGTCAGTTGATAGATGTCAAAGGTGTTTCTAATTTCTGGGTATTGGGAATAAATCAGCAATGCAAATGGATGAGCAAGTTTCTGGAATAGGACACGGATTTCTTTGGGAATATGCTCAGGAATGGTACAACTGGATCATATGGTAGACCTATTTCATTACTGATGCTAATGACTCTATTATTAAAGACACTACATAATAACTATATATCAATACAAATATTTACTTTAAAAGGATGAAATAAATTAATTTTAGGAAAAAAGGATGTATTAGTGATAGTCACTTCCCGTTATTTCTAACCTTTAGGCCATTTCACTTCTTATATTTATAGTTCATTCCTCATATTAAATTCAAACTGTTTAATTATTTGGAATAAATGTATTTTGGTTAAATCCTGACCAAAAGGTAAAGCAACAAGTGTTGGAGTGTTTACTTATCCTTATATGTAAATTTGTAAATGTATTCAATGTGAGAAAATAAAAGATAAATATAGTATTAGTAATGTTGTAATAAATATTAATAACACTATTTAAACTTGAAAAGTGTTATAAATTCAGATCCATTTTCATTTTTCTGTCTATGATGATTTACATATAAAAATGTGCTGAAGGTTTCATGGTGATATAGGGAATTTATGTCAGAGTTGGAAAGATAGCTCAGCACTTAAGAGCACTGGTTGAGAATATCCATCATATTTATCTTTTGAGGTCCAGGTTACCTCTCTTGGGATTATTTTTTTACCTCTCCCAGGATTATTTTTTTTCTAGCTCCATATATTTACCAGCAAATTTCATCATTAAGTTCTTTTTTAATACAACTGAGTAATACTTTATTGTATAAAAGTCCCACATTTTCTTTATCAACTAAACCATTGATAGACATCTAAAGTATTTCCAATTTCCGTTTTTTTCCTAAATTAATTTTTATTGGATATTTTATTTACATTTCAGATGTTATCCCCGTTCCCCATTTCCTCCTCCTACCCAGAAACTCCCTATCCCATACCCCCTCCTCCTACTTCTATTAGAATGTACCCTCCCCCCACCCACTCACTCTCACCTCCCTGTCCTCTGGCTATTATGAACACAGCACCCATGGAAATGGTTGAGTAAGCAATTCTGTTGTAGGATGTTCTTTTGGTAAGTACTTAAGAGTGGTATAGCTGGATCTTCAGGTGGATCTATTCTCAGTTTATGAGGAACTGCCATGCTGATTTCCACTGTGGCTGTTCATGTTCATAGTCCCACCAGTGTTCCCCATATTCCACATCCTCACCAGCATGGGTTGTTATCCATTTTCTTTATCTTGGCCATTTCAACTGGTATAAGATTAAATCTCATAGTCATTTGGATTTGCATTTCCCTGGTGACTAAGTATATCGGGAATTTCTTTAAGTGTTTCTTAGCCATTTGTTTCTCTTCTTTTGACAACTTTGTGTTTACATCTGTACCCCATTTTTAAAAATTGGGATATTTGTTTTGTTGATGTCCTGTTCTTTTATTGTTGTATATATTTTACATACTAGGCCTCTGTTGGATGTGTAGTTGGTAATTCTTTTCCCATTTGATAGACTGATGCTTTGTCTGAATAATGGTGTCTGTTCTTTGACACCTTTCAGTTTCAGTTTCATGGGGTCCCACTTATTAATTGTTGATCTTAGTGTTTATGCTAATGGTGTTTTATTCAGAAAGTATTTTCTTGTAGAAATGAGTTTAAAACTATTCCCAATTTTCTCTTCTATCAGATTCAGTGTATCTGGATTTATGTTGAGGTTTTTGATTCATGTAGAGTTGATATAAGTATGGATTTATTTCCAATCTGCTACATGTAACCACCCAGTTTGACCAACACCATTTGTTGAAAGTGCTCTTTTTTCTAGTGTGTATTTCTGTTTTTTTTTTTTAAGTAAAACAATATCAGGTGTACTTGGTGTGTGTACTTACATCTATGTTTCCAGATGTCTGTTTTTGTGTCAGTTCCATGCTGTTCACTGATATATGGATGCTATTTGGTAAATCTTTGATAATTAGGCTACAATCCATACAGCCACAGAGGTTAAAATATTGTAAGGGATGAGTGGGAAGTAAAGTCTCTTCTTAGGAAGTGGAAATAGAATATACAATTATGGACTGGAAGGTTGGAATGGGAGGATTAAATATAGAGTGGATAGGAAGAAGGGCCCAAGGGAGGGAATACAGAGAGGGACAGCTAAAACTCAGGGGTATGGAAACCTAAAATAATAGAATCATCTTAAAATACATCTGACATATTCAGAGGTGGATGCGCACAGCTTACCATTGAACTGATCATGGGGTTCCCAATGGAGAAGTTAGAGAGAAGACTCAAGGAGCTGAAAAGGTTTGTGGCTCCATGAGGAGAGCAACAATACCAACCAACTAGAGCTCGCAGGGTCTAAACCACCAGCCTGGGAGCACATAGCTGGACCCATGGCTCCAGCTGTAAATGTAGGGAGAGAGGTCCTGTTGGGCATAGGTGGGAAAGGAGATCCTTGGTCCTATGAAGGCTGGACACTCAGTGTTGGGGAATTCCAGGGTGGGGAGGTGGTAGTGGGAGTGGGTGGGGTACAACCTCAGAGAATGTAGGAGGAAGGGGATAGGAAGGGCTTCCTGGATGGGGGAAATGGGGTAAGGGGATAACATCTGAAATGTAAGTCAAATATCCAGTAAAAAAGAATCAGAACTTATATATATATTGAAACTAAATTGGAATCACCAAATAATTAGGGAAAGAAAGTTCCGATTAAAAATTTCTTGCCACCAAATGAAACATCAATTGCCCGGAATGGGTTACATCTTATTGAATTGTGTATCTAAGAGGCCCCATGGAAATTCCAAACAACCCTGGATATTGCCAAGGCTATTGGTTGCTATCCCAACTAATGACAAGTTACCTGTTTGTGTTCTAGTGATATAGAGAAAGACTGTAGATCTGGCTGTATTTGGACATGGGGAGAATTTAGGAAGAGCTTGGGAAGGGAAACCATAATCAGAATATAAATACAAATATAAATATTCAATTTTAAGTAAAAGAGTATCGTCTGCTCTTAGAGAGGACCTAAGTTCAATTCCTAACAACCACATGTTGCCTCACAATCATCTGTAACTCCAATTCTCAGTGTGTCCAATGCCCTTTGCTGAATTCTATGGGTATTTCAAATGCACATGCCACACAAATACACATACAGTCAAAAGATTCATAGACATAGAAACACAAAATTTTTAAAAAGTAATTTGTTCCAGTAGTTTTAATGTCAGAAATCATATACTTTGGGTTGTCAGATTATAATTTCATAGTTAAGTTACAATATGATGAGGTGTTAGCACTAGAGCACAAGGCTGTGTAGTCTTTAAGTATAATAAGTAATACAATTGGAAGACAATATTTGCATTAAGAGAGAAATTAAATTTGTGAAACCAAGGAAAACTAATTTATGTTTCCTGAAATTCAAAAACCTGATCATAAAATTGCAAGGACATCTCTCCCCATAGACTTGTGGTAAGAAGTAAATAGAATCCTGATACAGATATCCTTTAAAATGAGTTCGTGCTATGTAATATGTGCTACTGCTTTCATTCCTATTTGTAATAAGGTATTAAACCTTTAGATTGCAGTCAATACCACTACCACTACATCTATTGCATCTTATCACTTATATATAATGTTGTTGCTTATGCCCTTTAATATTTATATTTCACTTCTAGTTAAGTATGGAATTTATATCAAGATCACTCCTTTATAGAGGATTAATCTCCTTTTCAGTTCCATCTAATAAAAGCAATAAATCACAAAGTTCTTCCTATTCAATCTCCTTATCCCACTAAGAGTATAAGCTTCTTCCTTTTATGCTCTTCAGTTTCAACTTTTCATTTTTATAGAAAGGTTCAATATGAGTAAAACACCCTTTCTAGGAGCTAAGACCTATATATTTGAAATTCAGTTAATCTTGTCTCATGCTATTGCCAGAAAGAGATGCAGCTGACACAGAAGCAAAAAGCAGGAAGCATCCCTAGATGCAGTAGTAATACAAAAATATAAATAATAAAACACCAACAAGAAGAGTTTATCAGTTACTAGTGTTCCTCTCTTTTCTTAGATTTAGGTGGCTGAATCAACAAGGAGATTTTAGAACGGGATATTTAAATATTTGTAGATGTCAACAGCTGTGTACATAAATCAGACATTTTGAAACTCAGTGTTTTGAAAACTGCAGGTCATTTGAAAAACATTTCTCTAGCACTGGGGGTAGTAGAATAATTACACAGGAGACTTTGCAGCAGTCAGCTGTCAAAATGACTTTCATGTTAGTGCTATAAGATTATTATTTCATATATCCTCATATGAGATGACTTCTACAACAAATTGAAAATATATTTGTTATCTCTGTTATTTGCAGCTATAATACCTGACTCCTTCTTAAAATTATATAATTATATTCATAGTAGAGAGAGCGATTTTTATGAAATATGGAAGTTCAACCCAATTATTTTGACTCACAAAGATGCTGAGCCTGTCCAAATTGTTGTTCACACATACAAAAAGAATATAGTCATGTTTCTTTGGACATCTATTCCTTAAAATCTTTCCTTTGCCCCAGTTTATAAAACTGCAATGTTATACTACTACTTGCACACATCTTATATTTACTATTCTATTAAATATAATTATAATTGACTACCTTGGTTGCTAGTTTGCAAGAGCTATTATATTACTTCTGGCTTCTGGCTTTCTTTTTCTAATATGGGCTTTTTGGAATCCAAATTATACTAAGTGGTTCTGCATAATATGACTTTGTAATTACTGATGGCATTATTTACCAGTTATTATTTGTATAATGTATAAAGCACATTAACATGAATAAGATATTAATTTCAATAGTGACTTTGGATATGTTATTTTCAATTTATCAAATAAAGGGCTACCTGACAGCTTATGCCCTTTCCTAAATGCTGAAAGTTACATCATTAATAATATGATTATGTATGCTATACTTGCCCGACACATAATTGTGTTACTGAGAAGTTTTGCACAGGATTATTCTTCATTTTTGTGCATTACTCTGTTTTCTATTTCTGTCTATATTATTTCCTGGTAACATCCACCATAAACCATTTTCAGGGGATCTAAGCTAGTCTATTCATTTTCTCAAGACAGAACTATCTCTTTGCTGTGGCTTTAGTTAATTGCTGTGAAAGGAAATATTGTAACTAAGGTTGTCAATACTCTTTCAGGTTACAATAGTCATCTGGCTTGAGTATTCTAGGACATTGATACTATTTATTACCTAGTCTACTTGAGAACTCATTGGAAGGTCTTTTCCTGGTTTTCCTTTCATGCTTTTAATCATCATTTTCTTCTTATTAAGGGATAGAAATTCCCTCAGGTTTTTTGTAGCTATTCATAAGTTTTTGAGTGTTCTTGTGTTAGCAAAATGATAAAACTTAAATGAAATCATACAGCACATCTTTTGCATGCTGCCATCACACAAAACAGTATGAAAAATATTTACTTTTTTCACAACTTAAAAAGTCAGAAAATGTTTAATATATGCATATACCAATAGGGATATGCAGCATAGCCATTCTGGTCAAATCTGGTGACAACATATTAACAAATCTTTGGTTAGGCAAAAAAAAAAAAAAAAAAAAAAAAAAAAAAAAAATGGATCTATTAAAATTCACAAAACAACTTCTGTAAGTATATTTCCCCCCACATCATTAGTTAACACTGTTAATGATAGATGATTTTTTGTTCCTTGGCAATCTAGTGGGTGTCTGGTTTTTCCTTGATGTTCTCTCATGTTAGAGGTTTAGTATCCTCTCCAGTACTTTAGTATTTTATGATTTTCTTATGATCAATTACGGCAATACAGTTGTCATCTCAGGTTTTTCCTATTTCTATTAACATTTAGGGTGTGTCTCAGCCTTACATTTTAATTAGGAAATACTGAAAATTGATTTCAAACCTTGTGTGTAAGGTTTCAGGTTATTGGGACCTCAAAAGAAAGGAATATAGGAGGAGTGCAAGACCAGAGGTGAATATCTATTTTTATGAACAGCAAAAATTCCAGCAGCTAAAGAAGTTGTGGCAGAAATATCCTGAATTCAAGATCAGAAACCTATGCCATATAATGAGCACTTCTCTCAGAAAAATGATACTAATAAAACATCCCTTATATCAAACAACCAACCAATCAGTTAACTAACCAAAGCAAAAATTCATGTAGGCACATTTGTGTGAATGTGTTAAAATAAAATAAAATATGGCTAAGGAAAAAATAATTGACTAAAACTAAAAAAATCTTGATAAACTAAGTCAATTTTTGAATCAGAAGAACCAAAGACTTGTAAAATGCCACAAATATATTTTATTTAAAATATTATCACATGATCAGCAATAGTTAACAACCAAAATATCTTTTGTCATCAGTAACAACAGCATAAAGAATTAGTCTCTATCTATAAAATCAAATTAAGTGATAAAGTCCCCTTCCCTCTTATTTTGGTGGAGCCTCTTGTATTGCTGGTTCAGGAAAATCAAAAGACCCAAACTGAGTTCAACAGCTAAAACCACTGTCAATTGCATTCACATTTGCATCGAAAAAGTAGCTAGAAACGGGAACTGGACACTCTGAAATTAATTCTGTATGTAAACAAGAACTACAGAATTCAAAGAACAAAATGAATCATATATTCAGAAAATTCCAAGTAGAAAAGGACAAGCAACAAGAAAATAAGGATTAGGAGCTCTGTTGAAATGATGAAAGACAGAGCAATTAAGGACTACTGTGAGGAGTAGGTGACAGACAGAATCTGCAATGATTAGTTATCATATAACAAAAATGAGTACTGAACCAACAGAATAATGCTACAAAAGGTATCCTGTGTCTAATGGAAATACAGCAGGTACTCTTATTGCATGTCTCCCTGTGTGTTCATAAGATTGATTCCTTATAGGAAGAAAACCAATGATTCGCTTTAAATATATCCTCTGACCAAATTCATGTGTTGGAATCTTAATTCCCAATTCAACTCTGCTAAGAAGTAGTACCCAATGAGAGATACTCAGGTCATGTGAATCCCATCTGGATGTTAGACTAATTATGGTAGAAAAAAAGACTTTGCAAGACTGGATCTTCTCTCTCCTGCCTAATGCCATGTGGAAAAGGAATAACAGAGCCTACACCAGATGCTGCCATTAATCTTTGATCTCCAGCATACTGAACTCTGAGAGCATTTAGATTTCCTGTGTTTTTTATATTTTACTGATATGTTTTCATTTTCTAAAGATTTTTGTCTAGTGGTTACAAGATCAGTGATGAGAATCATTTCTGTTTATGTGGATGCATGCTTTACTCTCAAGAATATGAATCTGCTCCAGACATGATTGCATTACCTTGTGCAGAGCCCAGAGCTTGCTAATTCATTTCTGTATTTGTTTATTTAGGACTAAAATATGGACTTAGGACAGGTGGTCAGCATTATGACTTGAAAATTTCTGAAGGCAGAAATTTTGTAGGTACGTATGAACAGAGACTTTCAACTTTGTCAGGTCTTGTGAAGTGTATGTGGTGAGGTATGCTAAGGGAGAAGAGACTATCAGATCTGATGAATCAGAAGCAGCAATGTGGGCAGCTCCTGAGGTAAAATATGATTGTATATTTGATTGTGAAGCTGGCAGTCAGCCATCAGAAATGAAGCAGAGTGTCATCAAATTGCTTAATGGTCCATTTTTCTCTGCCCAACTAGTAACACATAAAGAGGACAGATGTGAGAACCAGATGTATCCCTTTCACAACTACTCAGGTGGTTCTGTGGCTAAGGCAAAGAATGAACCTGACAGCACAGTCAATGTGTGCCAGGGCTCTGTCAAGAGCAAGGTTGCATGCTCAGGCAAGATGCTTTATGGGTCCATTGACTCTAACAGTCTTGATCAGAGCTCCCCAAGGAAGAAGCCCACAATCAGATCAGTATAAGGTCTAGTAGTCACTCTCTCTTATAGTTGAGGAAAAGTATCCTCAACTAACAGTCATCCCAGGCCAGCAGCTGTAGGATTTTCCTGCTCTTTGGCCAGCCAGTTTTCTTCACTGTGCCTTTGTGGGTGCTTACTTAGTATGGAACCCTTCCTCCAGCTGCCCAGTCATCTGAAAGCTCAGCAGAAACCAGTGTTGCCACCCATGTCAACATCAGTGTGGTTGGCCTTGGGCTGGCAACCTGAGTTTTGGTTAGCAGACCAGATCAGGAGCTAGAATGTCCCACTGGTTGCCCATCTTTTCTGGGAATCTCTTAAAGAGGCCTTCTACTTACCCCCAAAATTCAAATAGCCAATTTATGTCCCAGACATACAGCATCCAATATAGATAATTGTGCAACTCAGGAAGCAATGTGACAAGTCTCTTAACTTTGCCGCTTCAACCCTATTCCTTCACTGCAAACTCTCAGTAGAATGAGCCCCAGCTGTATCAGTTGATTCTACAACAATAACTACAGCAATAGGAACAATAATCTTCAAATGCATTATTCATATGGTGTTTATTATTGTGTGAGCCACATCTTGTCCTCCTTAGTCAGTGCCACATGGTCATATACAAGGTTCAAGCAGTCAAGAATAGCTCTTAGCCACTCAGCAAGCTGTTGTCATTAACCTTGCTGGAGTCAGAATTTTTCTGCTGCCCCAGGCATCTGTGTCATCTCAGTTTGTTTCAGCCTAGCAAAGACCAAATAAAACTTTTCTCAGCAGAGATTGCAGTATATCTCTGTTTCGTATTAGCAACAGTGGTGGCAGCAGCAGATTGAACAAATTGTTGTTATTCATTCAGTATATACTGTGGCAATCCCAGCAACACAAAGAGTTCAACTGCTTCCACAATGAGCACATGAAGAAGTAAAGAGTAGTCTTTGGTCTTGTGAGTATCTCCTCTCTCTCTCTCTCTCTCTCTCTCCTCTCTCTCTCTCTCTCTCTCTCTCCCTATCTCTATCTCTATCTCTGTCTCTCTTTCTCTCTCTCCACTCCTCTTCCACCACCAACTCTCATTAGCGCTACACATGGTATACATGTGTATCATGGGTATACAGGTTCATCCACTGGAGCATGGGAAACATAAGTGTCTACATTCTAAAAAAACTATGACTGCCACTTTCCCAGCATGTCAGCTGTCATTAGCACCTTAGTAATGAGATTAGGAAAATATGTCATTGTGCTACTTGACTAAGAAAAAAATTATACACAATCATAGATCTAGGTTTTTAGTTTTCTTTTTATTGTTGTTCACTATAATTCTTAGATATAAATGTGAAAATTATTAAAAGAAAAACATTGGACTTTGATGCAAAACATCATTGTATCATAAGGCCAGGTTGCCTAAGTTAGTTTTTCATATGTACAATGTTAATTGTAATATACATGTCCTAAATATATTGTTTAACTAATTTAAATACAATGCTTATAAAATAGGTATGAAAACTATTTATAAACAGAGTAGACATAAATGAACTGAAAATTAACTATAGAAAAAGTAAAATATTCAATGTTTATTTTGTTACATTGAATGAAAATCAACCTTAGAAAAAACTGTAAATATGCATCGGGAAATTAATAAAATGTTAAGCAAGGAATTTGAATGCCTTAATATTCTCTCTCTCTCTCTCTCTCTCTCTCCCTCTCTCTCTCTCTCTGTGTGTGTTTGTGTGTATGTGAATGTGTTCTTCTTTCTAATTTTCTATTAAGAACCAGAGTCATTCTAAGTCTACCTAAAATCCCTTAGGGTGAATTCTCTGTGTCTGACAAAAATAGAAGTATTAGACATTGTGTTTTTCATTTTTGAATAATTGAGGGATCATTCAGATATATGATATATAATATTTTTGCTAGACAATATTCTTTACATGCATTATTCATTTAGTGCTTAGTATTTTGAAAACACTTCACAATATACAAATGCACCTGCTGTCTGCCATTCATCTTGTTTCTCTATTCTGTCTCAATTTATTTGCATCAGCAAGATAATAATAATGAAAGGAAAAGGCAGTTTTCTTGGCTTATAATGATCAGATAATTAAAAAGAAGTTTAGATGAACAAATCAAACATAAATGACAAGGAATTATACGACCATGCTTGTAAATGATCCTAATATAGAATATATTTAAATATTTTCGATAATTTAAATTATTTCTCTAAATCTTTAGCAGTATATATGGGGATAGTAGAGTTATACAGGAAAGTGAGGAACCAAAGTAAAAATTTTTTGCTGGGGATGGAGAAGTGGCTCAGTCATTAAGGGTACTGATTAATTTTCAAGATGACCTGAATTTGATTCCCAGCACCTGGATGGCAGCTAACAGCCAACTGAACTCCAGTTCCAGCAGACCTGACACACTCTTCTGGGCCTTTAGGCAGTGCACATGTGTGGTACACATATATAACAAGGAGGCAAAACCATTCTTACTCAAAAATATATGTCTTTAAATTCATTTCTTCCTAAAAACTACAGCAAATTCATATTTGAATTACTACATGTGAATATTTTGTATGTGATTATAAAAATATATTAAATACACTGATTTCCTAATTTTTAAGAAATGAAAATTTCTGAGAAAGAAAGGACTTTCAAAAATGTAAAAATATATAATTATTAACATTTATTGAAATGTTATCATATTTGGTATTCTTTTGTTTATGGTATATAATAATTATATTAAGATGTCTAAATATTATTGGCATTAATTATTTCTTTAAGACTTTGACAATGTTTAATGTTTGCTGTTAAAATAAGTGACAACAATTAAATTACTTGTCAAGCAATTTCAAACAATTTTTAAAGGTAAATTTTTTAATATTTCCTATTTTATCTCTACCTTCTGGAATTTAGAGATCTGTAAGGAATTTCGAAGAGTCTCTTAAAAACTGAATGTTCTCCAAAATAGGGAAGTAGATAGTGCAAAGAAATTGGAGTCATTATGAATCTTCACACCACCAAATGAATCGATGATAAAAAACAAAATCCCACCTGGGGATTTCAAACTTATTCTGGAATTAAATCTGATGGTTTCTCAGAAAACTGTGCATAGTTCTACCTAAAGGCTCAGCTATATTGCTTCTGGGCATATATAGCGAAAAGATGTTCCACGATCCCACAAGAACATGTGCGTCACTATGTTCAAAGCATCTTTAAGCCAGAAACTGGAAACAACCCTAATGTCTCTCAACCGAAGAATGGATAAGAAAAAATGGCTCATTTATATAATGGAATACTACTTGACCATTAAACACATGAATTTTGCAGGCAAATAGATGGAACTAGAAAATATCATCCTTAGTGAGGTAACCCAGACCCAAAAGGATATGCATAGTATGCATTCACTGATAAATGCATATTAGTAATTAAGCACAGAATACCCATGATATATCCCACAGACCCAAAGACGTTGAACAAGCAGGAAGGCCCAAGCAAGGATGCTTCAATGTCACTTAGAAGGGGGAATAAAATAGTCATAGGAAGGAGGGATTTGGGTTGGAAAGGGGAGGTATAGGGAAATGGGGTCAGGTGTGGGGAAATATAGGAGAAGGGGTTGAGATAAGGAATGGAGATCTGTAGCTGCCAGTGGTGAGATGGGGAGTAATCTTTAGGAAGTCTGAGAGATCTCAGATGGGAGTAAAAGGAGTAAATTCATTTGTCCTTAGCCAGGATGCCTAACAGTGGGGGCATGGAACCTGAAGACGTCATCTCCTGCAGCCAGTCAGAACCCTCAGTGGAGGGATAAGGGCACCAAACAACCCACAGACCTTTCAACCTCAAATATGTCCTGTCTAAAAGAAAAGCGTGAAAAAAGGTGGAACAGAGACTGAGAGAATAGCCAACCAATAACCATCCCAACTTGAGACCCATCCCAAGGGCAAGAACCAATCCCTGTCACTATTAATGATGCTCTGTTATGCTTGTAGACAGGAGTCTAGTGTAACTGTCCTCTGAGAAGCTCCACCCAAGAGCTCGTTAAAACAGATTACAGGTACACACAGCCAAACAGTGAAGAGAGGTCGGGGACTCCTATGGAAGAGTGAGGGGAAAGATTAAAGCCCATGAGGGGGATGGGCACCCCACAAAAAGACCAACAGAGTCAACTAACCTGCACCCTTTGGGGCTATCAGAGACTGAAACACCAACCAAACAGCATACACAGGCTGGATCTAGGCTTCAGGCACATATATAACAGATAAGCAGCTCAGTCTCCATGACTGACTTGTTTGGCCTCAGTGGAAAAGATAGCCTAATCCTGAAGAGATGTGATGTTCCAGAGTGGGGAGATACCCAAGAGGGGCCCACCCACTCAGAAGGAGATGGATGATGGAGGGAGGGACTCTATAAAGTGGGGACCAAGAGCATTTTGAATGTAAATAAATAAAGTAATTAATAAAAAATAAAGAATAAATCTCACCTGTATTATTAGTCTTAACATTTATAGTCCTTTAATAGCATTTTTATATTATTATACTATGTGGTATCAACTGAAAACTATTTTGTTTGACTATAGAATGTTCATTATAACCTGGACTATCTTTCCCCATCTCCTGCCACTTCCATACATCTTTGTATTGGGTATGTGAATATACTGGTGCTATCACTATGGGCCACTTATCTACTCATGCCTCTATGTTACTGGAATAAAAAACACTAAGGAAGGCTCCTTTCCCCTTTTCTGCCTAAACACCACCATGTTGCACTCTGAATCTGATTCTCTGACATACTGTGATTTTTCAATGTATTTTTAATTATTTCTAGTGGGTTTTAATAATTAAAATTTATAGCAATATAATAATCCAGAATGTACATTTAATTTGATACTAGTACTGCAGAAATAATGCATATTAATATAAATGTTAATATACAATTCTGCAATTATTTATATGTCATTTTTTATTTGGTAGACTGACATTTTTCTGTATATAACTATATATGTAGACTGTGTGTATATATAATATATTTTATATTCTCTAATTTTTACCTTTAATATCTTTTTAAAATGTCAAGAGAGTTCTTAGTGAAAATTATTGTTGAAAAATATAAGATACACATAACAATATATTTATTGATAGTTGAATATAATTTATTTTTAAATAAATATTAAACATATATGGTAAATAAAATACAATTTCTTTTGGGCTTTTAGTTTTGGACTACTAAAAATATCTGAAATTATGATTTCAGCATAAGCATTCTAATGAATGATAACAATTTTTTCTTTTGCAAAAGTCAAATTTCAGACTGAGCAACAGGAAAGTAAGACAAATTACTTTTTATTTCAAATTACTCCAGTTGTTTTGCATGTCTGTTTTGTTTTGTTTTAGGAGCCTAGAATTCTGGCCATATACTGATATATGAAAATATAGCAGTGTTACCATTTCTCCGATTGTTTATCAGTATGTTATACCATAAGACTCTGGATCATTCTTGTCAAATAGAATGCTATGCTTAGGATGATTGGGTTTACAAAACAAATATTGGTATAGAGACTTTTCTAAAATGAAAATGTTATAGAGCTCTGTGCCCCAGAAATATGGAAATATTCAATAGTATTAACTTTACAGAAAATCAAACAAACAAACAAACAAACAAGTATAATGTAGGGCTAGTGTGTGTTCCCTCATTGAGCACTTGGATAGAACTGGTGGATTCCAGTCTAGAACTGTACATACTTACAAAATAGGAAAGATGATCAATTTATCTTATGTATTTTTCAACTACAACTGAATATTGAAAACAATGAAATAAATATTTCATACAAAAATTCTTCATTTTCAGAGGCCTAAGGGGAACTTCAATTGCCTATGTGCTAACAGAAAAGCAGAAATCACTACATGCCTCTAGAGTAAGAGTCTGTCAAAACAAACAACCAGAACAATTTCCAAGGCTGATTCTGCCACCTACTAGCTGTCCAGCTTACTAAGGTCCCTAACCTCCTTATGCTTCATGTATTTTGACTTTATAAGAAAAGTAGAGATACTTAACAGTGCTTTTTCCATAAAATTGTTATAAAGAGGTGTTTTTGTAAAATAGTATTTTCAAGCCTCTTGGACATTCCACAAAATAAATACACTACAAAACAGAAATGGTCTATTATCCTTTCCAAATTTAAAGGCTGTATTTTAGGTGCTATAATATATTGGAGTCAAACTAGTAAACATAAAGCCACTCTAGTGAACATGGAAGTGGGAAAAAATCTCCAGCGAAAATGAATGAGAGTTTTGCATATATTGTTGTTTTATAAAATGAGATGTCATCAGTTTCTGACGCTTTATACTCAGCAAAGACACTTTAGACACAGCAAAAAAAAAATGGATTTTAGTATGATCTCCAATTTACCATTCAAACAGAACAATTTCTGAACTGCAAAGAGCATTTCCTCACATGTGGTCCCCTTCACATAACCTGCTTCAAGATAGATGGCTCCAACAGTTTTAAGGCCAGTAATGATACAGTGTTTCTGATCTGTGAAGAGATTGTGGATATCGTTGCAGACACAAATCAAAACAAGCATTCCTCAAATACTAACCTAAAATATTTTACGGTAACTATTAAAGTATTGGTATGCCTTCATCTTGTCTGCATTGCAGCTTAATGAACTCTCTGGGCTCATATCTTTCGATGATTACTCCAAAACAATTAAACTGATATATAAATGCTGCCTCTATTGCTTTAGGAGTGACCCCCAACACACAATTTCATTATAATTGGCAACAAAAAGTCTGTGGAATTTCAACCCATTTGCAATATTTAAAATGTATGTTTTTTTCTGATGTGTGTTTGAAAATGAAATGTCCTTATGCATAAATTTTATTTAATAATAAAAATGGATAATGCTTTTCTATATACTAAATACCAACCAAGCCCATCTTGAGTGACATTTCTATTTTAAAGACTGCTACCATTTTCTCATTCATTAGTGAATATGAGTATTTCAGCTAATACATTTTATATTTGTGAAAAATAAAATATATGCAAAATGTGAACAAATGAGCATATGTGTATGTGTGTTTGTGTGTGGGGGGTGGTGACAGAGTCTTGTCATATTCACTTAATCATAAAATTTCAGTGCAATTGCCCATTTATGAGAACAGATGCACTTAGTTAAACTTACTTAACAGGATGGTTGCATTGGGGAACCTGATGCATCCTCCTTGCCTATGTTCAAACCTTCTGTCAAGCACTTCTATTTAGCACTGTTTAGGCCAACAACATATTAGAGGTTTAAAGCAGAGGCTTTAATCAATAATTACAAGCCTCTTCTTGTGGGATAAGTTACTGTTGACACAAGAATATATTGAGTATTACTGCTGAGAGTTGTGTTTCACCCAGCACTAGATTCTAGTCTTTCAAACCATCTCATCTCTATCTATCCTATGTTAGTTGGCATTCAGGTTGAGCAGTATAGTGTGATGGGTTTAAAGCATAGCATACTTTGTCATTTGAGGGCAAATACTTTAGGAATGATACATCAGAATTTGAGTATTACATTTAATGGTAAAGATTTTTCAATTAAAAACCCTAGTCTGGTAGCTGAAAAATACTTGAATACTAAATTAATATTAGCAATAAAGAATATTCATTCCATAATATCCATTTCATATTAGTTAAATAACTGAAGACATAAAACAGATTTTTGGACTTCACTTTAGTGTTTTAATTAGTGAATTTAAATTTAAATTCCTTAAAGCAGCCAGGTTGTGTAACCAAAATTAAAAATATCAGCACTAAAAAGTTTTAACCAAAGTAATAAATTAAAAATATTAAATTTGTATTATTTGTAAATCAGAATGAAGTTGAAAAGAAAAATATGTGATTTATAATGAATATGTACTTAATTTTATTTAATTTTGACCCCTATAATTATTTTCTGAGTGCTCTACTTCATCTGTGTCCTGAGACTTGTAAAGTTAGCAATGCTTTAAGTAAATTAAAAAAAAACTGCAGATTTTCCAGGGTTACAAAACATATCATCAAATATATTTTCTAAATTAAACAGATGTTATGGATCTCTTATAGTACACCAAGTACCCAAAGCATGGACCTTGTCATTCTGAGTATTTTAAAATGAAGGAGATTGGAAAGACTCAGAAGAATGAGTCTTTTCATTTCAACCTTTTGTTCAGCTTTCCATTTTATTCTCCTGAAGTGAGTATAAAAACCAAACTTCCTTTACTCATATTAATTGATAGAATCTCAAAGTCTTTTTCTCAGAACATATTCTATAGCCAATAATGTTCAGTCTAATCACTTTCTCCTCTCTCTCTCTACTCCTTTGAAAATTTTCTTCCTGAAGTATCCAACCACATTGTTACTGATTTCTCATAACTTGTGAGATTAATTTCTTCATCATTCTACCAAATATATACTATAAATTATTATAAATATATACCTGTGAATATGTATATGAATGTTCTCCCTGTTTCTGTGTATATGAGAGTGATATTTTGTTTATTTTAATTTCATCTCATTCAGGTGAATAGATTATCTTCCCATTGCTTAGCACTCTTATATCAATTCAGTATTCTTAGGTACACTTTACTAAGTTTAGGTTAAGAGTTAAGCAAAATATTTAGAATAGATATCATTCCAATTTCTGCTCCTGTGTGACTATTAATATGGCATACTGAATCTTTATCTCTACTATGTTGATTTTTATAATAAATTATCTTTCATCAATTTTATATCTAAGAGCACATGATGACTCTCACAATTCAGGATTATTGACTATACATTTTATAGTCAAAACATTACTTTAAACTACTGTATTCTTCTGAATTTGAGCATCTTATTTGCAAGTCTTTCTTTCCTCCATTAATTTATTTGTTTATTCACTTTACCGCCTGATTGCAGGCCCCTACCCTCTTTTCCTCCCAGTCCCATCCTTATACCTCCTCTCTCTGTTCTCTCATCCCTGCTACTCAGAGATGGGGCATACCCACCCACTGGTACATCAAGTCATATCAGGACTATCACATCCTTTCCTACTGAGGCTAGACAAGGCAGCCCAGCTAAAGGAACGTTATACAAAGGTCTACAACAGAATCAGATATATCCACTGCTCCCTTTGTTAAGGGTCCCACATGAAAAACAAGCTGCACATCTGCCACAAATGTGTAAGAGGCATAGGTTCATTTTTTAAAGAAAAGTAGTACAGGTACATAATAGTGGTCTTTCTACCCTTTAAGGCATTTACAATAAAGGTGAACTTAATATAATTAAATACCAAAGTAATTATTATATTTAATTTACATGTAAGTAATTTTATAAATTGAATTATGAAAATTGAGTTGTTTAAAAGTAGCCCAAGTAAAGTGGTTTCATCATTTACTAATTTACAAGTTATATTTTAATTTATGATAATTGTGAATATAGGGATATGATGTGATGCTTTTATCCACGGTTATATTTCAGAAAGATTAAATGTTGATAATATCTTCATCACCTCAGGTGTTTAGCATTTCTTCATTGTGGCTACATTGAAAATTCTCTGTTCTAAGCATTTTCTTTTGAAACAGGGGTCCTGGCTGGCCTGGGAATCACTATGTAAAACCATGCAAACAATGAAGCCTCAGAGATCTGTCTTTTTATGCTTCCTAGGTACTAACTTAGATCAAAGGCATGCATCCCCACACCAGTCTCTTTTAAGCAAGTGCTTTAAATAATACATTATTCTCTATAATAACTATTGATTATTAATAGAAAACCAGAACATATTTTGTCCTGTTGAATATAGACAGGGAATATTTCACAAACTTCTGCCTGATCTTCTACCCACTGCCATAACATCTGGTACCTACCATTAATCTTCACACTTCTATATGACTTTGACCATTTTATAGTCTACAAGTGAGATAAATATCATTCTCAATACTAAATATATAGGGACAACCTAAATCATACTATATGGGTAGATAGATAGATAGATAGATACATAGATATTATATATATATATATATAAAGATATAACCATACTTTATTAAATTAAGAATATTTTTTATTCTTCTCTCTATATTTTACATTCCAACTGCAGTTTCCCTTCATGTTCCCTCTCAATCCCCCTCTCTCTCATACATCCCCTCTCCCCGAGATCTACTTCTTCATTTCCTTTAAGAAAGTGCAGGCCTCCCAAGGATATCAATCAAATATGGCATGTAAAGTTGCAGTACAACTATGCATACTCTCATATTAAGCTGGACACGGCAGCCCAGTAGGAGAAAAGAGTCCCCAAAGCAGGTGAAAGAGTCAGAGGCAGGCCTTGCTCCCACTATTAGGAGTCCCACAAGTGGTGAGCCACTATGAACCCAGGTTACTTGATCCTGTGGATTTTCTTGTGGTATCCTTGACCTCAGTGATTCCTACAATCCTTCCACCCCTCTACTATACGATTCCCCAGCTCAGCCTAATAGTTGCCCGTGAGTCTCTGCATGTTTCTATTAGTTCTTAAATAAAATCTCTTTGATGTGATTATGCTATGGTCCAATATACTACTGTAGAAGAGTATCATTAGGAATCACTTCATGATAAGTTTTTTTTGTTGTTCTTGTTGTTGTTCTATACTCTGGACTACCAGGCGTCATGTTCCTGGCCTTCCAGGTAGTAACAGGAATGGACTCCCACTCGTAGGATGTGGCATAGTTTTCAAGCTGAACCAGTCATTTGTTGGTCACTCCAAAAATTTCTGTGCCACATTTACTCCAGTACGCCTTGCAGGCAGGACAAATTGTAGGTCAAAAATATTGTGGCTGAACTGGTATTCCAATCCCTCCACTAGAAAAAATTGCCTGGTTACACAGGCTTCAGGTTCTGAATTCCCCAATACTAGTAGTCTTAGCTAGGATTACCCTTGTAGATTCCTGGGAGTTTCTATTGCATTAAGTTCTTACCTTCTCCCCCAAAATATCTCCCAATTCCTGTCATCTCTCCTAGCACTCTCCCTCTATCCTCTCAAATCTGATTCCTCAGAAACTGGACATCAACAAACGAAATAATCCAAGTAAAAATAAGATATGGGTCTAAACAGAATTCTCAACGAGAAATCTGAAGTGGCCAAGAAACACTTAAAAATAAATGTTCAGAAACCCAGCCATTAGGGGAATACAAATCAAAATGACTCTGAGATTCTACTGTGTACTTGTCAGAATGGCTAAGATGAAAGCTACAAGTGAAAGCTCATGCTGGCAAGAAGATGGAAAAAGGGGGAACACCCCTCCATTGCTGATGTGAGTGCAACTTGCCACAACCTCTTTAGAAATCATATGGCTGGGTATTGTTTGAATAGAAATAGCCTCTATAAACTTATGTGTGTGAATGCTTGTCCCAAAGAGAGTAGCACTATTGGGATGTATGGACTTGGTGGAGTAGGTGTAGCCTTGTTGGAGAAAGTGTATAATTGTGGAGGCAGGCTTTGAGGTTTAATATCTTCCAGCTAGGCATAGCTTCCAATAGTCTTTGGCTCCCTGAAGATCAAACTGTAGAATTCTCAGCTCCTTCTCCAACACCAGTCTGCTCTGCCATGCTTCTTGCTATCATAATTATCTCAACCTCAGAAACCATAAGCCTTCCCCAATTTAAATGTTTTTCTTTAATAAGAGTTGCTGTGGTCATGATATCTCTTCACAGAAAAGAAACCCCGATGAAGACAGGTGATTTCTCTGAAAATCGAGATTTGATCTACAATACCCCGCTATACCACTTGTGGGCATATACACAAAGATTTTCTGTCCTACAACAAGGACACTTGCTCAATTATGTTCATATTATCTTTATTCATAATAGCCAGAAACTGGAAACAAACTGGATTTCCTCAACCAAGGCATGAATAAAGAAAATGTGGTACCTTTAAACAGTGTAATGTTACTCAGCTGTTAAAAATTAATACCATGAAATTTGTAGGCAAATAAATGGAACTAAGAAAAAATTATCATGAATGAGACAATACAGACCCAGATAGACAAACATGGTGTGCACTTTAACTTATACGTAGATATCTGTAAACTAAAAGATAACTATGCTACAATCGTAGACCCAGAGACAATAAACAACAAGGAAGGCTCAAGGGGGGAACCCTATGAATATCCCAGGGAAGGGAAAAGGAATTAAGAACATATTAAAGAAAAAAGAAATACATGATGTTTAAAAATTAATTAGACAATTATTTCAGAAATTTGCCCTTTTTATGTCTACCGTTCTCCTTAATTATTGTCGAAATACACGTGTATAATGTATTTTCATCTAATTCACCTCCAATTCCCTCCATTACAATTTGTCCTCTGTAACCCCCACAGCAATTACCTCAAACTTCATGTGTCCTGATTGACTAAAAGATTTCTGCTTCAAAGTGGTATGGTGTAACACCATCTACTAGCATGGAAGCCTTTTAGATGCAGTTCCTTAAATAATTGGATTATCGTTTCGGAAGATTTTCATGTACTTCTAGGCATTTCCCACAGGACCTTGTAGATTGCAGAGTTTTATAGATGAAAGTTGGTATTCTTGTTCGCCTCAATTTCATGTACATAACCTACTAATACTAGGAAGTCATAGTAAACAACTTTCAGGCTGGTGCAGCCATCAATTTCCAAATCCTCACAAATGGCTGGCTTCATGACTTTACCAATCTCTTTGTCAGGTCTTTGCATGTACTCACTTTGCTATAGGCATCTTGCCATACTGTGCTGTTATTCTGGAAAATGTAACGTTTTCTTTGGCATCTATGCCTTTTGGGTCTTCCTGAACTTTTCCTTTTTGCCAGTGTTCTCATGACTGTGAAATGAACATGTAACTTCTTTGGGGTTAGAAACATCATCTTTTATCTCTGCACCTGACCTTTGAGAGTCTTTATATTTGGACTTGCCATTTCACTGAAAAAAGCTAATTCTTCTGTGAAGGCTGAAGGCTGCACTAATCTATGAATATAACAAGGTCTTTTATACAAGTTTAGGACTATTCAATTAGCAGTAAATAACAGTGAAAATTATTCTCTGTCTGTGACCCACCACATTGGTCCTTGGCCTAACTTACTATGTCAAATTGATTAGTTCTGATATGGAGATAGGCTTTAAATCTCAGAAACCATTAGTCATTCCTTATACATCCAGCCGGTAAGCTACTAGGATGTCTAGACTATGGAGTCATAATTGAGGCTTCCTTTATAGTGGACTAACTTTGGTGTCCTTTCTCGTTGCATTGTTACGTAAGAGTTCCTACACTATGGAATCTAGATGAGGCTTCATGTATACATCAATTTTTTGGGATCTATTGCTTTTGAACAATTAAAGATTACCAACTTCTGAATTTCAAGAAGAATTTGAATTAGCTGTTTGTGTTTTGAGTTCATTGCAACAGTAACGTAGGTAATCACCATGCTCTATTTATTTTTAGTATTGAGAGCCTATGTAGTTTGAAGATTTTATGTTGTTCTCACACCAAATTCCCTGTCTCTACCATGTTTCTTTAAACTTCCAACTCCTTTACACTTCCTACTTCCCTTATCTCCCATTTGAAAATGTTATTATGTTTTTTTTTAGAAATTTAAAAAACATGTAGGATCATGTAACAGTGACATAAAAACGAACAGCATCAATTTAGAATATTTGTCCTATCCCCCAAACTATTTGCTATTTTCATGTCATATTAACAATGAATGAAAGTGTCAATTGTTTTATGAAGAATGATTTGGTAGATTACTAGTAATAAGTTTTTATCACAAAAAATTAGGGTTTAGAATACCTTTATGAAACTTAGAGTTAAAATACACTAATTACTCTCTGGTCAAAACCAAAATACTATTTAGTGGCAAACAGGCATAAGGTATCATAAGATCCATAAAGTGATGCTATCAGGAGTGCAAAAATATACATTTTCCAAAGGTATAGCCACAGGGGCCCATAGTTTATATCTCAGAGACAATTGTACTTCTAAAAAAACAATTCTAAGATGTTAAGCACACTATTATTGTTGATTATGTAGATTTGGAAGCAAAATGGTCATCCATCTAGATGAACAAGTGAGTTTCTAGTTGGAGTGAGGAAAATCTATCATCTATCATCTCAATTTACTTGGACCATATGAGGAAGATACCTGATATTAAACTTTTGCCTAAAGACACAAATGTGCACTCCTTCTCTCTCTCCCTCATCATAAAAAACAACGAGATTAATAGTAATGTAAAAAATTTCATTAATCAATTTATATAAATACTTACATGTATGTATATACTAAATAAAAATACAATTTTTATAATAAACAATGGATTAGATATCTTGAATATTGATTGCTTTACTGTAGAAACATAAAAGAAATACTATTGGGAATAAAAGGGCATATATAACACCACCTCCATATACAAACATTAAAACACAGGGATAGATGTGAAAATGATGACAAATAGCTTGTTAGTATAAAGATTTACTTGAATGGATGGGCTGATGCATTTATGTACACATTAACATCCAACTCAAATTAGTGTTTTCAAAATAAAACTTCAGAATTCTGTTTGCTGGTTTTTTTTTTGTTTGTTTGTTTTTTTTAATTAAAATAAACCAGGGAAAAATTATTTTATATAAGCATCATGTTATGGGAATATGATGATGTATTATTATATTAATTGTAAAAAATGCAAGACTTACTAACTATTTTGAATATATCCTTTGTAAAACAGAGATCATTATTTAACGATGTTTTTCTACTCTGAATTAATGAGTTTGTGTAATTGTATAATGTTTGTTACTTAATTAAAAAAGACAATTGGTGGGGAGGAGGAAGAAAGATTTTAAATGAAAGGTGATAGTAAACACAGGCAATAAGAAGGGGAAGAGGAAATAATGGTAAGGAAGGTTTATAATAGGAAGAGGTATCTGAGGGCAAGGCAAAGGAAGTGCAGGGGAGAGATAACTAAAGGTGTGTTTGAAAAAAGGTCACATGATGAAAATTATATTATGTTTCTCTCCTCTCTCTCTCTCTCTTCTCCTCTCTCTCTCTCTCATATCCAATGGTTTCCTTGGAGTTATCCATCACAAAGAATTATGCCAGGAGTCATTGTTGCTAATAATTAAAAGCCTACTAGCCTAGTGCCATGTGGGACTGTGTAAGGGTATCCTGGTTCTTGGCTGGGCATGGGCCTAGAACCCCAAGACTCCAAGGGAGAAACGGCAGGAGTTCGGCTATGCCCCCAGAACTTAGGGTCCTGAAAAGCAGTCTAATCTCCATGGACCTACATTGTTCATCACGAAGGCCATTACAGCCCCTCCCAAAGTGCACAGGTAGAGGGTGTAACTACAGGCCTCAGGCCCTAGAGATTTACATACTAATGAAGGTCAGAGGGCGGAGCCAATTAACCATTCCTCCCCAGAACCTCCCCCTTCTCCTCCCTACCTAACCCAGGTCTGCCCTGAGTTTGGGGGGGTATATCCAGATCCATCCACCATCAGCCATGACAATAAACCCTTTTGGAACCAAGGACTTCTTCGTATCATTGGGGCCTGCTGGGCCTGCCGCCGCCGAAGCCTCCAGCCACTGGAACTTGGGACCTTCCTCCGTGTGAGACAGGCTGCCTGGAAGCCTCCAGGCAGCCTCCACCACGCAGGTCCCGGGCCGCTGCCGCGTGGGCCTGGGGCCTGCTGCTGCGGCCCCCCAGTTTTTCCCACAGTGCCAGGTATAAGATTACTTCCTTCAAGTTGTATGTTAACCACCAGGAACTAATGGCAAGATTTTATGCTAAAGACACCATATGCATTGGTTATAAATTGGGAGAAATCAACTAGTTATAGACAAGGAAGTTTCCTCCTTGCTAGCTTACTTCCATAGTGCTGGAATGTCCTATGTAGGCTACTCAGGGGGAAAGCCATCAATAGTCTTACCCAGCTGTGAACCTGGGGAAATATAGTAATGATCAATGTGGTAAGATATGTTCATGGGTACAATAGTGGCAGGAACGTTGTTAGAGTAATCAGGTTATTTTTGATTGAATCTAAGTCCTACTTCAAAGAAAGAAACTGGTACTAGTAATCTGACTAAAAATTCATGATTGGGAATCTCATGAGACTGTGGGTAACTTACTTACTAATATTTTGCTAAATGAGCCCAGTATGAAAATGCCCTCTAAATTCATATCTCTGTCATTGAAAATTAGTGCATCTTTTATACTTCACATGAGAAAGCTCTTCATATAGTGACTAGATGGTTAACACAGAAATATAAACTGGCCAACATCGAGAGAGTAATTATTGAGTGTTCAACCAAAAATGGAGTATCCAATCACACCTCTTGACCATGGTTCAATATCACCATAGCAGATGAAACAGAATAACTGTGAGAGTGAGAGGTCAAGGAGGACCAGAAGGAAACAGTCAGTATGTTCTGGATATGACCGAACTGTACCACTCAATAAACTCATAGCAGCCGTGGTTCCCTGCACAACATCAAGCTAGTCAACATAGCATGGACTGGCATGGGGTTCCTGAGCCCTCATTCTTAACTGAAGAACAATGAAAATTGATGGCTTCTACTGTGGGAGGAAAGTTAGTTTCATTTAAATATGTTGTTCCTGTTAAATAGACCATGCTCCAGTGGATAGTTCCAAACCCAGAAACATGGAGGACCACTTTTGAGTGGCAACTATTTAATTAAAGTAAAAGAAGAGTACATGATGTTGGGGTAGGTAAAATTTTAGGGTTGAACAGAGGATGAATAAAGGGAGTAGTTGGGATAAATAAGATCAAAATATATTGTGCTAATTTTTCAGGTAAATAAAAGTATTTTACATAACTTGAAATAAAATTTTAAAAAGAATTATGGTTAATTAGTCTGGCTACTTACTTACACTCATTTTAATTTTGGTCATCCTGCCTCCATTTATTAATTAGATTTTATTCTGACACTCCTCCAACTAACAAGTATCACAATGCTAGTTGTTGGTTATAGTTTTTGTGCTAGAAGTATTTCCTGGGCATAATTATTAGAATTCATGAGAAGCACAAATATATTTAGAGAAACATATCTGACAATAATAAAAATGTTAAAATGCAGATTTCTCATTTACTTATGTATTCTACTTGTTAGATCCCACCTAGAGATCATTTAGATTGCTTTCATTTTTATGTTTTTATGGCACTGCTTATTAAAATTGTAGTATATTAAAGCACCACTCCAAAAATATGACTATATGAGAGAATAGTCCATTTTAAAATTTGTCTTTTCAGGATAAATATCATTTTGAGATGAATATTTAAGAATGATCAGGCAGAGAAGGAGCCCTGGAACGAGAGAAGTTATGATATTGCAATGCAATTCAAATGTTATATGGAAATCTTCATTACAAAGACATTACTCTATCTGTACCAGGAAAAATATTACAAAATCAAAAGCAATTCTTATTGATGGAGAAAGAATAAGTCTTAGTATTGCTTACCATTCTTTAGCTGTCACCCCACATCTGGACTTCCCTATACTTCTTTTCTTTGTTTTTAGTTTACTCCAGATATATAAGCAATATTTCTTTGGTATTTATCACTTACATATAAGACATATATTTTTGTAAACTTCTCTTGCCTCTTATCATTTTTTCTCTTATCATTTTTTCTCATATGTAATACACACACTGTGTGTGTCCTTCAGTGCATGTGCTTGCCTGTGAGCATGTATACATTTGTGTGTGTATGTGTGTGTGTGTGTGTGTGTGTGTGTGAGAGAGAGAGAGAGAGAGAGAGAGAGAGAGAGATTCTAATAATATTTCATTATTAGAAAAACTGTATTCCTCCTTTAGAACTAGGACTTCCACTAAACTGGAGTTCACCTGTTAGGCTAGGCTTACTGGCCAGTGTGTACCTGGGTCTGTCTTTCTCTCTTTTTTTTCTTTAACCCTAAGGATTATAGATACAAATCCACAAACCAAAGATTTTTATGTGGTTTCTGGGAATTGAGTTTAGGTCTGCATGGTAATGAGAGAATACATTTACGAAATAATCCACCCTTAGTTTCCTCTTTTTCTCATATTTATCTATCTTTTGTGTGAGAAGCCGTATATAAGAGCAAAGAATAGATTATTTTCATGTTTTTGCCCTAATACATATTAAAGCTTTATGATAATCATTTTCCTGAATCTAAAGCTCTAGCTAATCATTACATTCATCATTATTTTTACCACCTTAAGTTATATTTCAACATATTGTAGCACTGCAGAAAAGTAGTCGACTCAGCTGTTGAAACCTTGATAATGAGTACCATTTGTATTAGTGTAATGGTCACTTTGCCAAAGAACGTTACTGAGGACTACTTTGTGAGTTGTTGGTTATAACCTTATGCCACAAACATTTCTTGGATGTAATCAGTACAGAATATTTGAAACATACATATGTTTAAGGAAATTTAACTGATAATAATAAAGAAAGTGTCTGTCGGAGCTGTTGTGTAGAGTGTTTTTCCTGATCCAAGCTTGCACTAATGTATAAAATATAAAATAGTGTCCTTATGTATAAAATATAAAAAAAATTGTTCTTGTATAAAATATAAAAGAAATATTGGATTGATTCATAACCTTGGTATAAATATCACAATAAAATGTATATCATAGAAAATATCGGCAGAAGCTTTACAAATAAAATCATTTGTTAATTATTTTATGAATCAAAGTTTTGTTTATGAAGTAGAAATGCTAATTAACCCGGACCCTGGTTCTTTTGCCTGGGGCAGACCCTTAGCTGGTCTGCTCCTGGGGAAACACCAGATCCTGAGACATCCTAGAGTGACCTACTGCATCCAGAGGAGAGGGACCCTGGTCCTTCTGCCTGGGCAGACCCTTAGCTGTTCTGCTCCTGTGGAAACACCTGATCCTGAGACAACCTAGAGGACCTACTGCATCCAGAGTAGAGGACACTTAGCTGGTCTGCGCCTGTGGAAACATCTGATCCTGAGACATCCTAGAAGACCTACTGCATCCAGAGCAGAGGGAGCTTAGGATCACAGGAACACAGAAATATCTGAAATTCGAGGAGATCTGACATGAGCAAGATAACTGGAAAGACAGACTCCAGTCAGACACAGTGAGCACAGGTAACACTAGAGTCAACCAGATAGTGAAAGGCAAGTGCAAGAACACAAGCAACAGAAAGCAAAGTTACCTGACATCATCAGAACCCAGTTCTCCCACCATAGCAAGCCCTGAATACTCCATCACACAGGAAAAACAGGATTCAGAATTAAAATCACTTCTCATGATGATGATAGAGGATTTTAAGAAGGATATAAGTACCTCCCTTAAAGAAATACAGGAGAACACAGGTAAACAGGTAGAAGCCCTTAAAGAGGAAACACAAAAATCCTTTAAAGAATTGAAAGAGAACACAGATAAACAGGTAGAAGCCCTTAAAGAGGAAACACAAAATCCTTTAAAGAATTGCAAGAAAACACAACCAAACAGATGAAGGAATTGAACAAAACTGTCCAGGAGCTAAAAATGGAAATAGAAACAATAAAGAAATCTCAAAGGGAGACTACTCTGGAGATAGAAAACGAAGGAAAGAGATCAGGTGTCATAGATGCAAGCATCTCCAACAGAATACAAGAGATAGAAGAGAGAATCTCATGCGCAGAAGATACCATGGAAAACATTGACACAACAATCAAAGAAAATGCAAGATGCAAAAAGCTCCTAACCCAGAACATCCAGGAAATCCAAGACGCAATGAGAAGACCAAACCTAAGGATAATAGGTACAGATGAGAGTGAAGACTCCCAATCTAAAGGACCAGTAAATATCTTCAACAAAATTATAGAGGAAAATTTCCCCAACGTAAAGAACGAGATACACATAAACATACAAGAAGCCTACAGAACACCAAACAGACTAGACCAGAAGAGAAATACCTCCCGTCACATAATAATCAAAACACCAAATGCACAAAACAAAGAAAAAATACTAAAAGCAGTAAGGGAAAAAGGTCAAGTAACATATAAAGGCAGACCTATAAGAATTACACCAAACTTTTCACCAGAGAGTATAAAAGCCAGAAATTTCTGGTCTGATATTATACAGACCCTAAGGGAACACAAATGCCAGCCCAGACTGCTATACCCAGCAAAACTCTCAATCACTATAGATGGAGAAACCAAGATATTCCATGACAAAACCAAATTTGCACAATATCTTCCCACAAACCCAGCACTTCAAAGGATAATTGATAGAAAACCGCCAACACAAGGAAGGAAACTACAACCTAGAAAAAGCATGGAAATAATCTTCCAACAACCCCAAACAAAAATAACTACACAAACATAATTCCAACTCTAATAACAAAAATAATAGGAAACAACAATCATTTTTCCTTAATATCAATCAACATCAATGGACTCAATTCTCCAGTAAAAAGATGTAGACTATCAGACTGGATACATAAACAGGACCCAGAATTTTGCTGCATATAAGAAACGCACCTCAGTGACAAAGACAGACATTACCTCAGAGTAAAAGGCTGGAAACAATTTTCCAAGCAAATGGGCCCAAGAAATAAGCTGGAGTAGCCATTCTAATATCAAATAAAATAGACTTTCAACCAAAAGTAATCAAGAAAGATAAGGAAGGACATTTCATACCCATCAAAGGAAAAACCTACCAAGAAGAACTCTCAATTCTGAACATCTACACTCCAAATGCAAGGGCACCCACATACATAAAAGAAACTTTACTAAAGCTCAAAGCACACATTGCACCTCACACAACAACAGTGGGGGATTTTAACACTCCGTTCTCTCCAATGGACAGATCGTGGAAACAGAAACTAAACAAAGACACATTGAAATTAACAGAAGTTATGGAACAAATGGATTTAACAGATATCTAATAGAACATTTCATCCTAAAGCAAAAGAATATGTCTTCTTCTCAGCAACTCATGGTACCTTCTCCAAAATAGACCATATAATTGGTCACAAAACAGTCCTCAACAGATACAAAAAGATTGAAATAATCCCTTGCATCCTATCAGATCACCACGGACTAAGGCTGGTCTTCAATAATGACAAAACCAAGGGAAAACCCACGTGCATGTGGAAACTGAACAATGCTCTACTCAATGATGACTTTGTCAAGGAAGAAATAAAGAAAGAAATTAAAGACTTCCTAGAATTTAACGAAAATGAGGAAACATCATACCAGAACTTGTGGGACTCCATGAAAGCAGTGCTAAGAGGAAAACTCATAGCTCTAAGTGCCTACAAAAAGAAATTGGAGAGAGTACACATTAACAACTTGACAGCACACCTGAAAGCTCTAGAACAAAAAGAAGCAAATACACCCAAGAGGAGTAGGCATCAGGAAATAATCAAACTCAGGGCTGAAATCACCGAGTGGAAACAGAGAGAACTATACAAAATATCAACACAACCAGGAGTTGGTTCTTTGAGAAAATCAACAAGATAGATAAACCCTTAGCCAGATTAACCAGAGGGCACAAAGACAGTATCCAAATTAATAAAATCAGATCTGAAAAGGGAGACATAACAACAGAAACAGAGGAAATTCAAAAAATCATCAGATCCTACTACAAAGGCCTATACTCAACAAAACTGGAAAATCTGGATGAAATGGAAAATTTTCTAGACAGATACCAGGTACCAAAGTTAAATGAGGAGCAAATAAACCATCTAAACAGTCCCATAACCCTAAAGGAATAGCAGCAGTCATTAAAAGTCTCCCCACCAAAAAAAGCACAAGACCAGAATTAGTGCAGAATTCTATCAGACCTTGAAGGAAGACTTAATACCAATTCTCTTCAAACTATTCGACAAAATAGAAACAGAAGTAACACTACCCAATTCGTTCTATGAAGCTACAATCACACTCATACCTAAACCTCACAAAGACCCAACAAAGAAAGAGAACTTCAGACCAATCTCTCTTATGAATATCGATGCAAAATACTCAATAAAATTCTAGCAAACCGAATCCAAGAACACATCAAAACAATCATCCATCATGATCAAGTGGGCTTTATCCCAGGAATGCAGGGATGGTTCAATATTCGGAAATCCATCAATGTAAACCACTATATAAACAAACTCAAAGAAAAAACAACATGATCATCTCACTAGATGCTGAGAAAGCATTTGACAAAATTCAACATCCCTTCATGGTAAAAGTCTTGGAAAGAACAGGAATTCAAGGACCATACCTAAACATAGTAAAAGCAATATACAGCAAACCAGTAGCCAACATCAAACTAAATGGAGAGAATCTTGAAGCATTCCCACTAAGATCAGGGTCTAGACAAGGCTGCCCACTCTCTCCCTACCTATTCAATATAGTACTGGAAGTCCTAGCCAGAGCAATTAGACAACAAAAGAAGTCAAAGTAATACAGATAGGAAAGGAAGAAGTCAAAATATCACTATTTGCAGATGATACGATAGTATACATACGTGACCCCAGAACTTCCACCAGAGAACTCCTAAACCTGATAGACAACTTCAGCAAGGTGGTGGTTTAAAATCAACTCGAACAAATCAGTAGCCTTCCTCTACATGAAAGATAAACAGGCTGAAAAAAGAAATTGGGAAATGACACCCTTCACAATAGCACAAATAATATAAAATTACCTTGGGGTGAATCTAACCAAGCAAGTGAAAGATCTGTATGATAAGAACTTCAAGTCTCTGAAGAAAGATATTGAAGAAGATCTCAGGAAATGGAAAGATCTCCCATGCTCACGGATCGGCAGGATTAATATAGTAAAAATGGCCATCTTGCTAAAAGCAATCTAAAGATTCAATGCAATCCCCATTAAAATACCAACTCAATTCTTTACAGAACTAGAAAGAGAAATTCTGAAATTTATTTGGAACAACAAAAAACCCAGGATAGCGAAAACCATTCTCAATAATAAAAGAACTTCTGGAGGAATTGCCATCCCTGACCTCAAGCTATACTACAGAGCAATAGTGATAAAAATGGCCTGGTATTGGTACAGGGATAGGCAGGAAGATCAGTGGAATAGAGTTGGAGACCCAGAAATGAACCCACACAACTATGGTCATTTAATCTTTGACAAAGGAGCTAAAACCATCCAGTGGAACAAGGACAATGTTTTCAACAAATGGTGCTGGTTCAACTGGAGGACTGCATGCAGAAGAATGCAAATCGATCCATTCCTATCTCCTTGTACAAAGCTCAAGTCCAGGTGGATAAAGGACCTTCACATAAAACCAGAAACACTGAAACTAATAGAAGAGAAGGTGGGGAAGACCCTCGAATACCTAGGCACAGCGGAAAAGTTCCTGAAACAGAACACCAGTGGCCTATGCTCTAAGATCAAGAAGTGAAAAATGGGACTTCATAAAATTGCAAAGTTTCTGTAAGGCAAAGGACACTGTCATAGGACAAAACGGCAACCACATATTGGGAAAGATGTTTACCAATCCCACATCTGATAGAGGACTAATATCCAATATATACAAAGAACTCAAGAAATTAGACACTAGACAACCAATAACCCTATTAAAAATTGGGGTATGGTGCTAAACAAAGAATTCTCAACTGAGGAAATGCGAATGGCCGAGGAGCACCTAAAGAAATGTTCAGCATCCTTGGTCATCAGGGAAATGGAAATCAAAACAACCCTGAGATTCCACTCACACTATCAGAATGGCTAAAATGAAAAACTCAGGTGATAGCAGATGCTGGTGAGGATGTGGAGAAAGAGGAACACTCCTCCATTGTTGGTGGGATTGCAGATGGTGCAACCACTATGGAAAACAGTCTGGCAGTTCCTCAGATAATTGGACATATCACTACCTGAGGTCCCAGCTATACCACTCCTGATTATATACCCAGAAGATGCTCTGACACATAACAAGGACATATGCTCCACTATGTTCATAGCAGCTTTATTTATAATAGCCAGAAACTGGAAAGAACCCAGATGCCCTTCAACAGAGGAATGGATACAAAAAATGTGGTACATTTATACAATGGAACATTACTCAGCTATTAAAAACAATGAATTTGATAAATTCTTATGTAAATGGATGGAACTAGAAAATATCATCCTGAGTGAAGTAACCCAATCACAAAAGAACATACATGTATTCACTCACTGATTATTTTATTTTAGCCAGAAGCTTGAAATACCCAAGATTCAACTCACAGACCACATAAGCTCATGAAGAATGACTACCAAGTTGGGGGGGGGGCTTCAGTCCTTCTTAGAAGGAGTAACAAAATACTGAAGGGAGCACATATGGAGACACAGTGCAGGACAGAAACTGAAAGAGGGGTTGTGTACAGACCCTTCCACTGGATATCCATCCCATGTGCAGTCACCAAAGGTAGACGTTGATGTGGATGTCAGGATGTACATGCTGACAGGAGCCTGATATAGCTGTCTCCTTAGATGTCTGCAAAAGTCTGACATACTCAGAGGTAGATGCTCACAGCTAACCATCAAACTGATCATGGGGTTCCCAACAGAGAAGATAGAGTGAAGACTGAAGGAGTTGAAAATATTCGTCACACCATGAGGAAAGCAACAATCCCAACCAACCAGAGCCCCCAGGGTCTAAACCACCATCCTGGGAGCGCTTAGGGAGGGACCCATGGCTCCTATATATAAGTGGGAGAAGAGATCCTTGGTTCCATGAAGGCTGGGCGTCGTCAGGGGGATATTCGAGGGTGGGGAGGTGAGGTATGGGGGAGGGTGGGTGGAGGTACACCAACGTGGAGGCAGGAGGAGGGGGGGAAGGGATAGTGAGTTCCTGGGAGGGGGGGGGGGGGAAATGGGGTAAGGAGAGAACATCTGAAATGTAAATAAATTTCCAATAAAAAAAAAAAACTAAAAAAAAAAAAGGTATCAGAATAACAAAGGAATGCTAATCAAATATTTATATTTTTGTCTAAGGATTCTAGTACAACTACGTGTAAGAAACATATCTGTTTCTCAAAGGTATAGGTGGTTGACTGCCTGATTCTCCTTAACAACAACTAGGGAAGCATTTTACCACGTTTAGAGATTCAGAAACAGCAAGAATATTACAGAAGAAGGCAAGACTACATATTGAGCTGGCAGGTTAACCTAATAACATAGTTCACATGCTTTGCATTTTAAGCATAAAAAGGCAACAATAGTTACTGGATTATAGGAGCATGCACTAATGTGCCAAAAGTTACAATGGCTAGATAGAAGGTCTGATTGCATGTAAGAGTCTTTACTGAATTTATTGCATGGAGTTTTGAAAATGAAGCCTTGCTATCAATGGAGACAACAGAGTGTTGCAGATACCCGTACTATGGGAATTTTAGAAGATAAAGTTTAGGCATGGAGTAGAGATAGCCCTATAGAAAAGCTATCTGCTTCAGGTACCAAAAATGGATGCACAGAGCATCTAATGCCATTGGAGCCCAGATAAAGTTACAGCAGTACAAGACTCCAAGTATAAATCTATAAGTTGTTCTGTTCACATTGCTAGATTTTGGCATTGTTTTAATTCCTTTGAGTCAGGAGAGACCTTGGGGGTTGAATAGCTAAGACATGGTGACTTTTTTAAACAGTGAGGACAATAGTGAGTTTTGAAAGTAGGACAAATGTATTTTTCATTATATTTATAAATCTATTGCAACCAGGAGTAGAATATTTTTAAGTTATTTATTCACATATCATGATGAGGCCTGTAAAAAAAAAAGCTCAGTCATTACAGGCTAAGGCTCCAAGGGAAAACTTCAAGATATAAAATTGTCAAGAGTCTACTTGTACTTTTTAATTTTGATTGTCAATTGAGTTGATAAATACCTAGGTAATTAATGAGAAAAAATTTGGCATGTCTATGAAGGTGATTCTGGAGATTCTTGACTGAGATGGAAAATGCACTTTGAATGTTGAAAGTGTTATCCCATGTGATGGGGTCTTGCATGCAATAAAAACTGAAAAAAGGGAGGGGGGACTTGAGAGATGGCTTAGAGGTTAAAAGTACTGGCTATTCATCAGAGGACTGGGGTTCAAGTCCCTACAACCACGTAGCAGCTCACAGCTGTCTGAAATTCTACTTACAGGGTACCTGACATCATCATACATTCACTCAGGCAAAACATAAATGCACATAAAAATAAAAATCATGCTTTAAAAGAGGAAAAAGAGCCAAAGACTGGCACTCATCATTTGCTACTACCTGGTCAATGTCAGAAACAAAGCCATGCCTTCTTTGCCATGATGGACTACAATCCTCTGAACTATAAACCAAAATAAACCATTAATCCTTTAAATAACCCTGTCTGTCCTAATGTTGTCCTGATTAGTATTTTTGTCATCTTGACACAAGCTAGACATTTTGGGAAGAGGTATTTCAACGGAGAATATGCTTCCATCAGATTGAGTATAGACAAGTATCTAGGACACTTTCTTGATTAGTTGTGATTGTGGGAATGCCGAGCCAATGGTGGGTTGAGAAACCCCTGGGCAGGTAGTTTTGAGGTGTATATAAAAGTAGACCAAATAAGTGACAGAGAGCAAGCCAGTAAGCAGTATTCCTCCTTTGTCTCTGATTAAGTTCCTGCCTCAATTCCTACTCTGATTTCCCCTCATTGCTTTTGATCATAGTGTTTTATCTCAGGAATAGAAACATAGCTAGAACAAATACAATAGACTGTGTAATTTACAAATAGGAGGCATCTTTAGGATTATGATCCTGAATGCTTGGAATTTCAAGTGTATGATGTCTTCATTTAGTAAGAATTTCCATGATATATCATGCATGAAAGAACAAGTGAGTCCTCTCAAAAATATGTCTCAATACAGAGGAAAATTGAACTAAACCCATTCTTTTCTTTCTGAAAACACATTGACACTATTTTTTTTTTTTTGGTTTTTCGAGACAGGGTTTCTCTGTGTAGCCCGGGCTGTCCTGGAACTCACTCTGTAGACCAGGCTGGCCTCGAACTCAGAGATCCGCCTGCCTCTGCCTCCCAAGTGCTGGGATTAAAGGCGTGCGCCACCACCGCCCAGCCGTGCGCCCCACCGCCCGGCTCTGAAACACATTAATCTTTTCATATTATTGAGAAAACTAATGACCTAATAACATATGGAATGACCCATTTCTTTATATTTTTACAACACAAATCAAAATTCAACATGTGCTAGTTTTACAGGTATGCAAAATGAAAAATTTACATAGTAAAGTAGGATTTCACCTAGTTCTTAAGGAAATCCCAAGAGGACAAGACAATGCACAATAGAGTCAGAATTCTTCTGGATGGTTTTTGAAAAGGTATTGCATGCTCCTAGGAAATATAGTTAATAGTGTAAAGATTCCCTGGAATGTTAAAGATGACAGGAAAGTAAATGATCTACTGAAGATGCCACAGACAATGAATTACAACACCACAAGAGATAAATCATTTGGGCCAAAACTGGCAAAACCACAGAGATATAAGCTCCCAAACACATGATGGTGTTTTTGTGTATCTGATGCTAGACACAAAGCTAAAAGATAAAATATTTGTCAGTCTTGTTTACCATCATGCTTTGGTATTATTCCCACATTCTAAGCCACCACTCACTCCTCACTTTTGGAGTGGGAATGTTTATTTTGTTCCACTATATTATGAAATACATGACTTGGCTCATAGCTAAAAGATTGACTTGAGTTCCAGAGGATTCACTGAATTTGGACTTTCAAAGAAATTTGGAACTGTCAAAACAATGGGGACTCTTTGAGAGACTATATTTATTTGACACTGTAAGATAGATATGAGTAGTTGAGGCACCAGAATTTTATGGCTTAAGGTGACATATATTTGTGAGTCAAACTGAAAAGGGTTAGACATCTAGTAATAGTCTTTCATTATCAACTTTGATGGATTTATCAACCCTTAGTATGAAGGAGAGGCACACATCTTCATGGGTCTGTATGGGCATTTTCAGCAATGAGTAACTGGAGGGAGACCTACTCTGAATGTGGGCAGCAATATGTTATAGCCCATGACAATATGTTATAGACTAGAAGGAGAAATAAAATAAGAAGTTACTCTAGTGTCTGAATTCCATGTTCTCTCTTTCCTCTCTGCCATGATGTGTGCTGTTGAGCTATGCTCTCTTCAAAGAGAATAATATGTTCAAATGGAAAGAAAGAAAATCAGACTTCTGATACGTATGGTTAGAGAGAAGAATTATGTCAAGAAATATGATGTTAAATAGGAAATATGGAAATATGATGGTGAATATTCACAGAAAAAATATATTAAAAACTTCTAGTTATAGTAATACTTGAAGCTAAATTTATTTGTACAAACTTTCCCACTAAAGATAAGCAAACATTCAAGGCTGATATCTTAATTATCCATTCATTTCCAAGACAGGTAGATTTTCTTTTGCTATATTTTCATGCATTTTTTTTTTTTTTTTGTCGTTAAAGACAGACATCAGAGTTAAGTGCCCTGCTGAAAACAGTGTCCTTGAAAGTGTTTACTGATGGTAGAAATTTCAGTGGCCTGAACTTTATAATGGTAATGCAGAATTAGAGAAGGGGTTAAACAGTCAATGAAAGAGGGTCTAGTCAAATCACAAATTAGAAGGATGTCATCTAAAAATGTAAGGAATACCTCCTCTAGAAGGAAATGATGAAACATAACTCAATCTGACCCTCTCCACCTAATACATATCCTTAAGGTAGATTTATAGCAGAAATTCTTATTACTTGGATAGACCCCAAAACCCAAGCTATGAATTTGATTTAATTTATTGTGATTCCCAGAGTGGTTACACTTTAGACTCCTGCTTAGGTTAATAGAAATAGTCTCTACAGGAGTTCCCTTTATCCAGGATCACAGACACTCCTCACAATAATATTCCAAAGGAAATAAGGGAATTATCATATCATTTAAATCAAAATAAAGAAAAACATATTCATCATAAAAAAATGAGGGATCCTGAACAAAAATCATGAGAGCTACCATAATCTTTAAGAAACTACAGATGTTGGAGTTAGCAGCCAGCAATTTAAAATAATCTATATTTTCAATAAATGACATGTGAGTATAAAATGCATATAGATATTCTTATATCTGTCTTCAGAAATACCCAACTCATTTGAACATAAAATAATTTTAACATGTAGAAATGAAAAAATGCAAAAAATTAGGAACTCAAGGTACAGATTTCATATCACTTTAAAGCCCTTGAATATTTTCAACCACGTAGCCTGCCATCAATCATGATTGCATGTCCATCCATAATATGTGCTATCATTTTGCTCAAAATAAAATTATGTTACTTCTTTTGTTAAAAAGGTAGTATATTAAATATTTTATATAAGATTGAGCAAATGGGAAAGTTAGAGGTTTCAGCATCTCATCTCATTTCTTTACTTGTATTGATTGAATCATTACAATTGGGGCAGCAGAACAATTTTTATAAACAAGTATAGATGTTGAAGGCCAAAGATAACAGTAGGTCAGGATTAGCCAGGCATAAATGCACAATTGTGAACACTGATTTCTATGCTTCAGCTTTTGAAATGAACAAGTGTTGCTACCGCTATAGAGAAACACTGTAGAATAATCAAGTTCATTTTCTGAAAAAAATTATAATGTTCAAAAATATACATGGGAAGCTCCTTCTCAAGTGAAGCATTTATGCCTTTTTTTTTCCAATATGAAAATGAGTGCAAAGAGCATAATATGGTATTTTTACTATATAATTAAACTTTATTGAAAAAAACCTTGAAACTTTATGTACCATATATAATTCTAAGTATTTCATGTATGGCATCTTCTAAACTCTCACCATATTTCCAGGAAGAAGGCATTAATATCTATATTAAACAATTAAAATACACTCAGACAAGGTAGATAAATTATAAATGATATAATATTATTTAAATCTAGCTACTCTTTTGAAAACTTCCAAATTTTAAGTACAGGAGATATTGTACAGTTGATAAAGTGCTTCTAAAGTATGCGGACCTGAGTCTGAATTCCCAGCACCCATATACACTCCAGATAAACACATACAGAATCCCAGCATTGGGTAAGCAGGGACAAACAGGTCCTTGGAGCTCATTGGCCAAGAAGCCTAGCTAAATCAGAGAGTTCTAGGTTCAGTGGGAGAATCTGTCTCAAAATATAGCATATCTCCTTAATCTATTGCCTCTAGACATATGTATATATGTGCACAAATGCACACACATTAGTATAACCACATTAACCATCACAGAAGTGTACATATATGTGTACATATAAACACATATACTAAACACACACAAGCACACCCACATATCAAAACAAAACTCCCACAGAATTCCAGCTCCTTAATATCAAAAGAGTATTTTTTCATATACTACATTTTTAATAAAACAATGGCTTCATTTTTACTGAAATTAGCTGCTGCTGGAAACCATGTAGAAGTCCATTATTTGTGCTGTTGCTGGCTGTTATGGACATGAAAGCCTCTTTTGCAGTGGTGCTATTGATGTCTGCAGACTCATAATTGAGAATAAGAGACATTGAAGACTTCTGAGACAACCCTAAAAAGGAAACAGTCTAGATAGGAAACCATTGAAGAGAGTCCTTAAAAACTGTGATAAAGTTGCTGAAGTGTAGCTCTTCACAGTTGACAAGGTTTTGGTGGAGGATGGGAAAAGGGCTGGCTGTCACTGAGAAGTTTTGACCCATGCTCCAAAGAGTATACGCGTAACACAACTAAACTTGATATATGTTTTGTGGAGGAGCACAAGGATGGGAGTGTAGACCTGGGATGAATGTGAATCAAGTGTGATCAGGGTGCATTTTATATAATTCCCAAATAATCAATTAAGAATGTTATGTTAGAAAAAATAGTTTTTTCATCTATAAGATTTCTATGAATCTGTTCTTCCATTGTTTCCGATATGTTTGGCAACTTACTTAAAGAAACTGAGAGAACATTGCTAGGTCATATATAACTTATCCTAAATATAGGTTATATATTGTGAATAATTACGCACATGGAGACAAAAAGAGCCCAATAAATATGGTTTATGTAAGATCTACATGATCTTGCTAGCATAATGGTCAATTACAGGAAGTTAAAATATAATCGCAACAAAAGAGAGACTATTTTTACAGAGAGAATTACAGATCAATACACAGCAGCAGCAGTATGCTAGCTGTGAGTTAGTTAGCCGTGTTCTGTATTCAAATTCATTTTAACTAAGATAATTTAAAAACAACCACAGTGTCCAGACTGAGCAATTCTTTTGTTTGTTTCTTCTCCATGTTATTAGGACAAACACAGAGAAATGGAAAAAAAAAACATATCTCACTTGAACCAGTGTTCCAATTAGATCATAAAATCATAGGAACAAGGGACAACTAAGTGTGGCAAGTAAGAAACACACTTTCAGAGCATCTTTCTTTAGGAAGATCATTATGCCGTCTGTCAGAAATATTTAACTGAATTCTATATGTCTGATGAGAACCTAGGGTAAGTTATTTTTTGGATTATACAGTGAATGTATTTACATTTTAAAAAATTACGTCTAGCAAGGAACACAAGGAAAACTGAACCCAAGAGTCAATGCATTGCACTCTAACCACCACTTATGTACTCAGTTTTACTAGAAAAGTAGGCTGACCAAGGATTTATAGCTTTTAAAATGAGAGAAGTAACATTAGTGAGAAAGGCAGACTATATATTTACCCTAGAATAGGGTCCTAAGAACTAGGCTCAAAGGAAAAAACTAAAGTTCAGGCAAAATGATATTTTAAGTGAATTATGTAAATAGGGATGTCTGATTCAAGATGTCAGGACTCCACATTCAAACTGAAGAAAGACAACTGGTTAGCAGATGTGGGGAAAGGGCGGCAGCTCAAGTAAATATCAGTTTCTACCATGAAATGAACTATAGAGCTTCCCTTCCTTCACACTAAGACATGAAAATTCCCAAGTCCTCCTGTCTTTCTTTCTCCCTCTGGAGAATTTCAGCTGTCAGTTTCAAAAGCATGTTTCAACAGTCACCCTCAGACTCTAGCCTGCTAAATCTGTTCAAAGGCCAGAATATGTCATCAGCCCAAATTCCTATTTCTCTTCTAAAATCACATTCCCTAGTCACCCAAGCAGAAAACCAGTCATTATGAGTCCTCCTTTCCCTCCCAGTCATTTCCTAAACCCTTGTCGTTCTGCTTACTCTGTATGTTTTACAACCATCTCCTCTTTCCTAGTTCATTCTCACTTTATTAGTCAAGCCCTCCTGTTTCTAGCTTAAGGCCCCTTGTTAAGGAGTTGGTGTTATACCTCTCTTTAATCTTACCTCAATTCTATTAACTAGTATCTGATAGCTGAATAAATTTTTCTTAAAAGTAGGCTTGATGACACACTCTCCCTCTTCAGAAATCATTACCTCTACAGAATTATAGACAACTCTATCACACTGGGATAGGACCTACAAGCTATATTTGAACATTCATTTTTTTCTCTCACTATCACCATACATGCATGTCTCTATTTCTGTCAAAGTATTCTCTTTAATTTTATGTCCTTGAAGTTTTCTATTTTTTCTATCTTAAGTAACATTAATATCTTATCTGAGGTATCTCTAATTTTCATCTTTTTGTCAAAGGTCATTTCAAATACTACCTACTTACTCTAAGATACACTTATATATGTGATAGTTTCATTTACAATCTGTCCTAGCTTTTCAGTTTTTGCATTTTCTTAAGTCTACAGTACAATTAGACTTTGTTTTGTTAAGTATTTGAATGTTCAGAAGAATTCACCTAATTAGACTGCAAAGGCCTGATCATAAGGACTATCTGTTATTTGTCACTGATGTTCTTGAGTACTATGTAAAGATTCCATAAATAGAAATGAGGTTTTCCAATTGATCATGACAATTTTTTTCACTGTGTATATGTAATCTTTGATCTTAAGCTGATATTCGGGAAAAATGTGACAAGTTTAGATTCTATGTATAAATATCACTATGACAGGACCACCATGTCAATGTACATTTCCTCCTGACAGTCCATATCAGGGTTTAATATACCTGAAGAAATAACTCTCATAAATATTATTCTCTTCGTGTAGGAAGATACATCATGTTACAAATCAATCATGTGCATACAACTATTATTTTTGAATGTATTTTTTAAAACTTGTCATCATACATTTCCTTCTGTCATTCTATACTCAGAGTTTAGCAATCTTTGAAGAAAATAGTTCCCATAAATACTAGATTTCAGGGCCAAAAATATACTCATACTTTACAAATGAATATGTCCACACACTATTCCAATAAGTATATACCTCCTAACTCTCTAATCTAGTGGTTCTCACCTTCCTAATGCTGCTGTACATTAGCATACTTCTTAATGTAGTGACATACAATCCATAACATTATTTTCATTACTACTTCATAACTGTTATTTTGCTACTGTTTTGAATCATAGTGTAAATATCTGAGATGCAGGATATCTGATAGGAAATCCCTGTGAAAAGGTCATTGGCCCTCCAAAGGGGTCATGAACCATAGGTTGAAAATTTCTGCTAAACTTTTCTGAATCACTCTCTGGTAAAGAAACATTCAATATATAAGGATATTGAGGCCATTCTTATTTAAACCACCACACCAGGTTTATCTAGATAGTTCCATAGTAATTACAAAGATCCTTATATGAGATAAAAAGATTACACGTGAAGTAAGATACAATCAGTAGTACAATATAAATTAATAAAGGCTGGGAATAGCAATCAGTAGTGGAGTATTTTAATCTGCCAGTCCCACAGTTCAGGATTTAGTCATTAGTAACACACACACACACACACACACACACACACACACACATACACACACATACACACACACACATACACACACACATACACACACACACATACAACACACACACATACACACACACATACACACACGCATACACACACACATACACACACGCATACACACACACACTACACACACGCATACACACACACATACACACACATACACACACACACATACACACACACAACTCCATACACACACACACACACATACAACACACACATAACACACACGCATACACACACACATACACACACGCATACACACACACACATACACACACGCATACACACACACATACACACACATACACACACCACATACACACACACACACACATACACACAACACATCACACACTACACACACACACACACACACACCACACACACACACACAAGTTTTTTTCTCAATGGAGTCTTTTGAGCTGCATTATTTAGTGGCCAACATAGTCAAATAAATAAAGTTATACTTTAGAACAAATATTGAACAGCACAACGAAAACAAATATAAACCTCTTGTTAATTGCTAAAATTGAGTTAATCATACTCTATTTGTTTTACTTATAAAATGGTTTTGCAGTAAGAAGAAATTGTCATGCATAATGTATGTCTTATAATCACCGTCATATAGAACACAGACAACTGACAAATAAAATCTTAGATAAATTATGAGTTAAATTATATTTTAAATTATATTAATATACTAATGTTTAAATTATGACATAGTCATAGAACAGGCTTTCTGAAGAAATGTACACCAAGAGAAAACATTTTAAAACAAGAGTAACTTTTTAAATTTATAAAAATGTAAACATTCTGAACTTCTTGTGAGAGCTGTTGATTTAAAATAATATAGAGGCAAATGTCTTGAATCTTCTATAGGAGAAAAATCTTGTTATTAATGTGTCTAAATAGTCCAACATTTCCAAATCATCTTTTGTGCTCCTCAGAAAAGTTGGTAGATATTATAGTTAGAACGACTTACATTTTAAAATAATAGAAAGAACAGGGGAATTATGTGTGATACTTAGATTATGACAAATATTTTGGACAAGAATTGAGAAATTATTTATGCCAGGCACCCAGAGAGTTTTCCAGAAGTAATGAGGCTAAGCTATCTAGGGGAGGTCCTTTGGTCTTTGTCTACTTTAAATTCTACTCCAGAAAAAAATATATGTATATATGTATATGCTTCTGTTAACATTGGGACCCATGACCCAGCAACGGTACCCTATTATACTGCTCCATTGCCCTTGCATATGCTACTTACTTTCTGTTTCTTTTAATGATGTTTACTTGAACTTAAAACAGGAAGACTTTATGATCATTATTCTTTTAAACTTTGTTATCTTAATTATATAATTCAAGTAATACTATTTTAGTCTAAGGCTTGTTGAAAATTTAAAACCTCACGAATAATTTGGAAAACCAATCAGCAGTGCTTTATCTTTATAGTTTGCTGATGTTCACACTTTGTTTTGACTGAGAACAGTAAACATTAAGTTGGCCAAATACATTACTACTGGCTAGATGCAAATACAACCTCAAGGAAAAGTTGTGCCTTTGACCTTTTCTTCCAATTACACATACTTTCATTTTATCCTATTTTTACTCCTGTATGTTATTAATGTGAGAGGGCATGTGGCCCATACAACTACCACTTCTGAAACTTGATAATATGTCTGTTTATTTTTTTTTCCCTAAGAACAGCCTCAGACTAATGAGAACATGCTCATTTTTTCACTTGTAATTTAATATACAATGCCTAGGAGAGTCCTGTACCATAGTAAGGTTTCAGTAAATGAAGTCAAATAAATAACTTAATTCTTGTCTTCAGATTTAAGGTCTTATTAACTTTTCACAAAGTTTATTGTTAATGTCAGCATAAATATTATTTATTTTTGATATTATATTTTAAAATAGTTCACCCTTTCCTGTCTACTCCACATACCTCTTTATACCCACTCCTGATCTTCAAATTCATGGCTTTTTTGACTAAGTATCACATGTATATTTATGTACATATACATTCACAAATATAATGTTAAGTCTGTATAATGATAATTGTATATATGTTTTCAGGGCTGTTTGTTAGTGGATAATCGAGTGGGACAGACCAGGTCTCCTGCTGTCTTGCGTATAGATCTTTATGTAAGGTTGAGTCTTTATGGGCTTTCTTTTATTCTGTTTGACATGTCCATTGCTGGGTTTTATTCCTTTTAAAAATTATTTCTCACTCCAAAAATATTTTTCAATGTTATCACTATTTTACTCACATATCAGCATAACCCATGTTCTATGCTTCCCTTTTTTTCTACATAATTGAAAATGTTCCTTTTAACCAAGATAAACATTTCCTTTCAAAGCCCACACTGAGTCTTCTTTGTTCTTCAGATTACTTATTCAATATTATCTTCAAGTTTAATCACATCATTTCCAATTGCTTTGTGCTTTTAGTGTTGAATTATTCTTTCATTTAGCTGAACTATTTATTCTATTTTTGTATTAGAAATATTTTATGCAATTCCTAAATTTCATGGATTGATATCTATTTATTGGTTAGAATTTTAATAAAAGAATCAATCTGATTATATACTTTACAGATTATCAGTATCAAACTCTCCTAAATGAAATGATAGTGACTGATATAAAATTCTTCATTATTTGCTCAGTTCCAGAGTTGTATACTATTTGTTTCTTAGAAGGGCCGCCACTTATATTTAGATGGATTCTGACTGACATGCTGATACCTGTCCATGCTATATGGCAGCAACATTTTTATACATATTTTATATTTAATTGTATCACCTGTTTTTTTTTATTGCCAGGTGATAAAATATTTCTTTTAGAGTCAATGAGAATGGCAACAAAGCATTTATTGTAATAGGCATTCTAAATAAGATGACATTCATCTAGGATTAACTGAAAAGATTTATTAATTCATTGGTTAGGAAATGTCTCTAACTTTAATTGGACGTCTATTTAAATGGTAAATATGCATTGTTATATCAATATTTTTAAACAAATTAGATTTTTATCTTTACCAATAATTATTCTGAAATACAAACTACAGAATTAGCATGGAAACTACATGATGTACAACTGATCCCTTCAGTTTTCAGCTTTGTCCTCCTTTATATTGCTTAAGTATAGATCTTTCACCATAAGGACAGTATTTTGAGAAGGAATCATGGAATGTAGAAAGAGGAAAGGGTTAACAGGGTCCTTACAATCTAAATGTTCACCCTAGTATGCCAAGCTACCATCTTATAAAACAAAAGGACATTAAAAACATGTAAAAATTTAGCACACTTCATATCCCTGGCCATGAGAATTAAATCAAGCATCAGTATGTGCTGAAAGACAAAATAGATAACAAGTAAGCACTTTCTAAAGTGTCTAAAGTGCACTAAAGGTTACAGAAGCCTGAAATATGCTTTTGTAACTACTTTGATAACCAAAAAGGCAATGATTTGTTAATAAATAAGTCATTGCAAGGATACATGAAGTAGAACAGTACAGAGAAGTTGAAAGATCAAGACAGGCACAGGGATGAACTGAGTAGATATAGGACCAAGGAGAAGAAAAGGAGGAAAGAAAGGAAATGAGAGTGAGAAACAAACTAAGTACTGATGACATCAAGTGAGCATCTAGATTTAACTGTAACTGAGGACAATAACAATTCTACCCAATAAAGACTTAGATACTGAGTTAATACATATCTTAGTCTATTTTGAACTGCACATCTGTTACTTGACCCTCAGAGGATTGTAATGCAGAGTATATGAGTTAAAAAATCAACATTTATTAACAACAGCTTTACTTTTAGTCAATTAAAAGCAATGTTTACTAATCTAATAAATCAAGGTTATAATGTTATCAACAAAATCTTCTTACAAATGTAAAAGCCTAAAATTTTCAACTTAATACATTTAATTTCACGACTCTCATTCACTTTAATAGTTAGTTCATCTAAGAGTTTATTCATTCAACTAATAATAGGTCATTTATTCAAGCATCTAGAGATATGAATGCTGTTAACTGCTGAAACAATTCTTTTATACTAAGCTGTGCTAACTCTTTCTTAAGATGCTTAGCCCAGAAACAGATATATCAATGACAATATTAAAATGTTAATGTAATTAATAGCAATTATAATAATTAGATAGTGAGTTATTTGTGGTGCTGTTTATGCCTTTTTGTGTAACATTTTATGTAATTCAGAAAATCCTATGACTCATATCTGATTGTCAAATACTGTCATTTTGTAGATGACTATATGCAGGTTAATTGAAGTTAAATTACTTTACAAGGTCACACAGATAATGACCATCAACTCAGGAGTTGTGAATTACAACCATTTAGACATATATAATCCTTTATTGGCTTTTGACTTTCATTTAGAGTTGGGAATACTAATCCTTTTGTCCCTTTGGATTAGAAAGTAATCTTACAAATGTCTATTCTTTTATTATTTAGGTAATATTTTAAGATAAAATAGTACAAATTTAATTGAACTTTAATCTTAAAAATCTTTATTAATATGGGATGGCAAGTTGGCTCAATAGGTGCTCACGGCCAAATCTGATAACCTGTGTTAAATCCCCAGGCCCCACAGGGTGGAGGGAGAAAGCAGATTTCTACATGATGTATTCTGAACTCCATATGTATACCATACTATACATGCTCATGTGCCATATGTAAAGTGAATAAATAAATGTAAGACGAATCTAGTGTACAGCCATATACTAATATTAAAATATATGCTATTATTGGCACATACGTTTCATAAATGTAGACAAATTTCTTTCATTTTCTTTCCTAATTCTTTAATTTTTTTATTTATTTATATGAGCATACTGTAGCTGTTTTCACACACACCAGAAGAGGCATAGGTCCCATTACAGATGGTTTTGAGTCACCATGTGGTTAATGGGTTGATCTCAGACCTCCGAAGAGCAGTCAATGCTCTTAATCACTGAATCATCTCTCCTTAAAATTGTATGTTTGTGTGCGTTCATGTGGAGATTATACATATAAATTCAGTGCTCATGGAGTCCAAAAATGAGTGTGATATCTCTTGGAACTAGAGCTGTAGGCACTAGTGAACTGCCAATGTGTGTGACAAGTGTTGAAGTTTGGTCCTCTGCAAGAGCAGCACATGTTCTTAACTACTAAGGTATTTCTCCAGCTCCTCTTTTATTATCTTTATGGTAGTAATTTTTAAAAATCATTTTATAATTTTACCAAGTGTATTTTAAATGTACGTATTTAGAACACGAAACCCCAAATATGGTGGCTTGGCATGCTAAGTACTTACAACTGAAAGAAATGGGAAGATCTCAGGAGCAAGGACTTTGGTCTTCTACCACTGTCTTTACTCCTGTCTCTCCCTTTCTCCTCACAGTGCAGCATACAAACTAAAACAGATCTCAAAATCACTTCGATATATGTCTTTTTTATTCTTTAGTCAACCAAAGTAAAAAAAGTAATTATTCCTGGGGATTTTTTGTCTTCATTTCAGAAGTATATATTGTGTTAAACTTTGATTTAATAAATGTGTTTTGAATTTTCTTTTTTTTTTTTTTTTGCGTGTTGCAATTAACTTTTATTAAAGCAGCATGTACAGAAAGCAGAACTGATAATAAAGAACACAGAGGGTGGAAAAGGGAGCGTCTACCCAGGGGCACCTGGACTTTAATCTGTTTCTTGTAGATGTATTGGCTATAACCTTTGTCACTGAGAGGAAAGAATGATTTTTTTTTTTTTAAATCCACATGGCAGGTACATCTTATATTTCAAAACATCAATGTTCTTTTGTATATATTTTTAAAGCACAAAAGTATTCATAAAATCTCACAGTGTAGAGCATGCAAATGTACATATGAGCAATTTATAATGAAAGTCAAAATAAGAATTAGAGCTATACTTAGAAATAATTGGATTATGTCTGAGAAGATACATCTAATCCTCAAGAGACTGGAGACCCCAGGGAGTTTAGAGGTCTGGTGGAGTGGGGTCATCCTCGTGGAGACAGGGGAGGAGATATGGGATGTGGAACAGTTGGAGGGTAGACCGGAAGGTTAATAAAATCTGGCGTGTAAAAAAAGGGAAAAATAAATTAAAAAAAATAAAAATAATAATTAAAAAAGAGGTATTCATTCTCCTATGATGTAAAGCACCTGTAGGTATCTGTATTAGATACTTGTCCTATTGTGAATAGAAAGCATGACAAAGTTAACTCATATAAAAGAAAGCATTTAACTGTGGGTTTGCTTACATTTTCAGAATGTTAGCTCATGGTTATCATGGTGTGTAGTGTGATTGCCCTCAGACAGTATAGTGATGGAGAAGTAGCTGAGACATTTACATTCTGATCAGCAAGAAGCAGGGGGCCTGGGGGAGGGAGGGAGAGAGAGAGAGAGAGAGAGAGAGAGAGAGAGAGAGAGAGAGAGAGAGAATGTGTGTGTATGTAAAGAGACAGAGAGAGAGACAGAGAGACTGAGAAACAGAGAATGACAGAGACAGACAAAAAGAGACACAGAGAGACAGGGACAGTGAAAGAGTGAAACAGAGAGACACAAAAGGCAGAGAGACTGTGAATCATAGAGACATAGAAGATAGGGGGAGTAAGAGACAAGAAAGACAGACAGACTGAGCCTGGCATGGGCTTTTGAAACCTCAAAGCCCACTTCCAGTTTCACACTTCCTCCAACAAGGCCAAATACCACCTAATACTTTCCAAATAATCCACCTACTGGGAACTAAGCATTCAAATGAATGAGCCTGCAGGAGACAATCTCATTCAAATCACCATACTATTACACATACTATTACACATGTACAAGTTCATATTTATGTATATACACACACACACACACACACACACACAAACACATATCTCAATGATACTATACTTTTATATAATATTTTAGTAGATATGCTGTTTTATTTAAAAATCTAACTATTTTAAGAAATTTTATCTTTATTTGTATATTTTGCCTGTATATATATCTATGTATCTATCATGTGTGTGCCTGGTGCCTTAGAAGGCCAGAAAAGAGTGTCAAAATCCCTGGAATTACAGTTAGAGACAATTGTGAGGTATCATATGGGTGCTTGGATCACACTTGTGTCTTCCTCTGTTCAGTCATCTCTCCAACCCTTATGTAAGTTATTTAGTATCAGCAAGAAGAAATGTAACTGATATAGAAAACAATGTACCACGTACTGAGGCTGTTAGGGTGATAAATTTGACTATGTGGTCCTTAAGTTGCCATAGCTAGATTGCAACAGGCTTTAAGCCCAGATATGAAGAAGTTAATGGCCTACTCTTATAGAATTTAAGAAAGCAATGATAAGAGAAATGTAGACCGTGAAGGCCAAGCTAGTGTGTTTTTAGAGAGAAATAAAGATTATCTGAACATGGCTAGAAGGTATTGGGGTTATAGTTTTGGTAAAACCAATGAAGCTTCCTTCTGCCTGTGTCTTATACCTTCGGTGAAGCTGAATACTGCAGCTATGAAATGATTTGCTTAGTGGAAAAAAATTTCAAGGTAAACCAGCATTCAGTCAGTAGCAAAGTTAATACTTGCTACTTTTTACCACACCTACAGTGAAAATGAGCAATAAGTGGGACAGAAGGATATAAAAAGTGTGCAGTTTCTTGGGAGACAATATTTTCAACAAGCTTAGAGTTACAACTAAAATGCACTGGAATAGAGGGTACAAGTTTTAAAGAAAAATGTACTGCTTTACATTAAGACTACAGGATTCTTCCTCTGAAGATAAGGAATCAGCCATGGTAAGAAATGTAAGTTCAGTTGAAAAGAGACAGACTAAATTCAGAATGCCAAAGAGGTTCCCAATTTTTTGGCAGGGAACTGCCTAGGAATATGTTTCACTATGGTTATCATACAAAGACTGTTACAGCTTTGGATCAAAGGGGTCAGGCTCTACCTTGAGCTAGCAGCAGAACTTAGTGACATCATTCACATGGAACCATATAGTCATAAAAGGTCCAAGAGTGCTCAAGGACTCTTGCCCAACAGATTCAGAAAGCTTCTGAGGCTAGGTAATCCTTGGCTGAGTGCTAAGGATCTGTATCCATAAAAGGATAAACGCCACTGAATGAGGCTCTAAGGGTGAAGCATAAGTTGTGATCGAGAACCCAAGATTTTAGAGATGCCAGAACCATGGGAGGATCGGAAGGAAAGATTCTGGAACCACATTACAACTGAAGTGAAATAAGAATGTGACTTACAAACACTTAAATGAAGTCTTCAAATAGAAGGGTCAGCATCTGTATTAGTTGCTTTTATTATTGCTATAATAAAATACTTTGACAAAAGCAATATCAAGAATAAAGGGCTTATGCATACACACAATTTGAGTATAAGTCAACATGTTAAGAAAGGTGTAGAGAAAAAGCTTAAAGAGGCTGATGATATTACATCCAGAGTCAGGATTCAGAGGCAAATGAATCCTTAAGCTCAGTAGCTTTCTCCTTTTTAAGCAGTCAAGGACTGCAAGCTAAACAATGGTGCTACCTACCTTTAAGGTTAAGTTATTTAACCTCAATTTCCCTAACCTAGGCAATCTCTCATAAGCATGCCAGTGGTTCATCTCCTAGATGACTCTAGATGATGTCAAGTTGGCAATCAAAATAAAAAGTCATAGTGTCTGTGTCCTAACCTTGAATTCATTGCAGACTTTCAGACATTAAGTGATTTAAGAAAGTGAATAAGTGGGCAAAGAGAGATGGCTCAGCACCTAGGAGTACTGGCTGTTCTTTCAGAGGACCTGGGTTTAATTCTTGGAAGCCACATGGTGGCTCAGGACTGTCTGTAACTCCAGTTCCAGGGAGTTCCAGTTCCAATATCCTCTTACAGATATACAGGTAGGCAAAACGCCGATGCACATGAAGTTAAAAATAAATAAATTATAAAAAGAAACTAAAGAAGGAGTATTTTACACAGATGTTTCTTTTAAAAACTGCTATCTGTCTTCTTATAAAAGAATTGTGGGTTCTCACTCATCACCCCCTATAGGTAAAGGGAGTTTCTATGGCCCCTTTTGGAATCAATTGAATGTGTTCTTTGTAGCTGGAAAAAATGAAGCGAAAAACAAAACAAACAAACAAAAAAACACACAAAAACAAAACAAAAATAATTGCTGCTATACAGCATAATATGGATGTGACCGTGTTTCAAAATGGGAACTATAAATGATGTGTATATGCTCTCAGTGAATGAGTGTCTAAATATTAATTTCCCCAGAATATCCACATGTAAGTCTTGCTTCAAATTACATGACTATATTAACAGTAAGTTAGAATCAGGGTTTTGGATGCTAAATTTCTGACATTCAATACTCATGATTTAGAATAGCCATTGTCATAGTTAGCTTTAAAGATTAACACAACCAGAGTCATCAGGGAAGAGGCAACCTCCATTAAGGAATTGCCTGGATTATATTGGTCTGTGGTCCTATCTGTGACACCTTTCCTTAATTGCTCTTTTATAATGATAGCTATCCTTTGAACTATTTATGTGCTAAACTGTTATTATTGTTATGTTTTTAAATAGTTAATTTCTTTCAGTTGGTTGAGTTCTTATCAGCACTTAGCTAAGAACTGGAGAATATATCCATGTGTAGTAACTTCAAAACGATGCCAAATTCTTATTAATTTACAGGGGGTAGCAGTAGGAAAATACTAACTTACTCTAATATATTAAATTTCCTGTGTGTGTATGTGCACATGCGTGTGTGTGTGTGTTTGTGTGTGTGTATGTATGGGAGAACAGTGGTGGTATAAATCAACTTAAGTTGTCATTACTCAGGAGCTTTACACCTTATTTGAGGCAGGATCTCTCACTGGGACCTGGCCCTTGCTGATTCAACCAGACTGCATGGTAAGTGAGTGGCAGGGATCCTTCTGTCTCCACTCTTGTTGCAGCAACAATAAGTTGAAAATGTAATGTCATAAATTAATAATAATTAAATATCTTTTTAAATAGGATAATGAAAAATCAAGAGCATAATTGTGATTAAGAATTTTTTCCTTTTACCAAAAATATTTTTTCGTCATAAATATATTCTGACTGTGGTTTTCCCTCTCTCTTCTCTTCTGAGTTTTCCCCATCTTCCCTTGTGTACAGACTCACTCACTTTCTGCCTCTCATTAGGAAAGCAACAGGCTTCTAATGGGTTATAAGAAAATAAAATGAAATAAAACACAATAAGATAAAACAAAGCCTAACACATTGGTGATAGAAGACAAACAAACAAAATGAAAAAGAGCCCAAGAATGAGACTTTCTTGTAAACATAGAAACACTAAATAGAAGAATCTCCAGATTGATTTCCAGAGTGGTTGTACCAGTTTTTTACCATAATATATACTCAGGAACCTGGGACAGGCTTATGCAGGCCTTGTTCATGCTTCTTCAGTTTCTGATTTAATATGAGCTTTGATCAGTTTCATTTAGAGGGCCTTGTTTCCTTGGTGTCTTTCAATTCCATTGGTTCTTATACTCAGCCTTCTCTTCAGAAAGGTACCCAGAGCCCTGAGGGAAACATCTCCTTTAGTGCTAAGTGTTCCAATGGAGAGAAATTTTAATCCAGCAACATGGCTGCTCTAGCAAAGAATCACATCCAAAGACCTTCTAGGTCTATGTGATATAGTTAGAATGCTGACATGCTGTGGATTAACTATAGTATGATCTGGCTGGAATACAGGCAAGACCTTAGTAAACACTTTAATTCCTAACAGTGAAGGAAGCACCCATATTTGAGAGTGATGTCTAATTGAGTGGCAGACAAAGTGACAAAAGGGAAAGATTTGACATCATAGACTATGTCAAACTCACATGAGAACAACAAAGGAATGAGGGGCTACTCAGGAGGGAAGGAAAGGGAAAGGGAGAGGGAGAGGGGAGAGGGGAGAGGGGAGAGGGGAGAGGGGAGAGGGGACAGGGGAGAGGGGAGAGGGGAGAGGGGAGAGGGGAGAGGGGAGAGGGGAGAGGGGAGAGGGGAGAGGGGAGAGGGGAAGGGGAGAGGGGAGAGGGGAGAGGGGAGAGGGGAGAGGGGAGAGGGGAGAGAGGGGAGAGGGAGGGGGGAGAGGGAGAGGGAGAGGGAGAGGGAGAGGGGAGAGGGAGAGGGGAGGGAGAGGAGGAGGAGAGGGAGAGGGAGAGGGAGGAGAGGAGAGGGAGAGGGAGAGGGAGAGGAGAGGTGTATTGTGTGAGGAATATAGTGAAAACATGAGAGAAGCTGGATTGAGTCAGTCAGGTTGGAAAATTAGATTTATGGAGGCTAGAAGCTTCCAGACCTAGGCCTAGGGATATTCAGAAAAGAGCTAGAAACTCTGAGCTCAGCCCATGTATTCACATAACTTGGGTTCTGCTCTCATCTCTTCTGAGGAAATAAAAGCAACATTTACATTACAAGGTCTTTTATTCTCTGCATAATGTCTTGCTATGGGTCTCTGTATTTGTTCCTATGTGCTGTAGAAAGTTTCTCTGATGATGGCTGGGTAAAGCACTAATCTATGAATAAACCAGAATGTCATTAGGAGTCATTTATTGCCACTATTTTGTTAAAACAAAAGTGGTATTTGAGTTTACCCTAGAATCCTGGGATATCTTGTTTCTGGTTCTTTGTCAGGAAAGCAGTGTCAGGTCTGGGTTGCACATAATAAAGTGGCTCTTATTTCAAATCAGATATTGGTTGGTGACTTTCCACAAATTCATGCCATCATTATCCTAGAGTATCTTGCAGACAGGATACCATTGTCAATCCAAGGGTTTGTGTCTGGCTTGGTATTTGTTTCTCATTCATAGCTTATAAAGTAACTTCCTGTACCAAAGATTCTATTGTTAATAAGAAATGTATGTCCTACCCTGAAAGACTAAGAGTATTAACTATATGAAAAGGAACCAATAAAATAAACACAGATCCTGCTATTTATTATTATTATTGAGATTGTAATATAATTCCAGTGTTTCTCTTTCCCTTCCTCCCTCCAAAGTCTCCGATATACCACTCCTCACTCTCTTTCATGGCATCTTTTACATTACTTATTGTTCGATAGCCCTATATCTCCAACATTCTTATTTCCATAACTTGCTCAGTTTGTGTAACGTTATTTGTATTTAACTTTTAGGGCTATCCATTTGGTCTTGGACAACCCATTAGTGTTCTCTTCCTTAGGGATGACTGTTTGTTCTACTCTCATATTCCATAGTTGCCTAGAGTTCTTTTAGTTCTTTACACAGAACTGAGGCTTCCTTGACTTCTCCTGCCCACTTCTCACCTCTAGCCCCATTCATTTTAGCATGTTGTACTGTTGTCCTTGTTCAAGTCATGTATAGGCAGTCTGTGATATAGCTCTGACATTTGTAGGAAATGAGAAAATACCGTGCTCATCTGGTTCTTAGAATCTATCTGCACTCTCTTCCTCAGTGATCCCTGAGCCCTAGATACAGCAGTTGTATTATAGATGTATCCATTGGGACTGGGCTTCACAACTCTGCACTTTGTTTTATTGTGGAAAATCATTATATAATTTATTTTATTTCACAAAGAAATTGAAAAGTAAAGGTGTGATGGTTTGTATATGCTTGGCCCAGGGAGTGGCACTATTAGGAAGTATAGCCTTGTTGGAGTAGGTGTGTCAATGTGGGTGTGGGATTTAATAACCTAGTCCTAGCTGCCTGGAAGGTAGTATCTGCTAGCAGCCTTCAGATCAAGATATAAAACTCCCAGCTTCTTTTGCACCATGCCTGCCTGGATGCTGCCATGTTCCTGTCTTAATGATAATGGACTGAACCTCTGAACCTATAAGACAGCCCCAATTAAATATTGTCCCTGTTAAGACTTGCCTTGCTCATAGTGTCTTTTCAGAGCAGTAAACCCTAACTAAGACAAAGGCTTTCCTGTAATTTATAAGAATGAAGTTTTCTAACAGGAAATATTCCTCTGACAGCAATTTTTAGAGTGTAGAGCATCAGAAAACAGTATTTAAACAACACATATTTAAAATTGATTTCTCCTGTATGTGTTTTGAATCATGGACTACATTGTCCTTTTTACTTGCAGGCAAATTTCTTTGTATAATTGACATTGACATAGATTCTTTTATAAGACCCTCTCTAAAGTGTGCATATAGCATGGTTACCCAATAAAATATATAGTGGTGCCCTATAGAATTCAATGTCATTATTAATTTAAACTCAGAGAAAGGTTAAGTAAAGTGGAAGGTGGGATGGCAGGAATGAGAAGGAAATATGGGGAAGGCTATTGCACATTAAATGCTTAAAAAAGTTATGTTGTAAAACTACTCCAGCTTCCTAAAATAGAAACATATACTTAATTTTTAAAAAAATGAGCATATGAACAGTTGAACATATGAACTAACAGTTGCTATGATCAAGATCAAGCCAGACAAAATCCCACTAGGGACAGGGAAGGTCAGTCAGGAAGTCCCATCCCTAGTTGAAGATATATTGTTAGCTGAAAATTGGTGAGAGAAGAGTTAGTTTTCTCCAGGGATGTGACCTCTGAAAGGCTCCTCGCATTCCAGTGGATAAGTCTATGCTTGTGACCATACAGGCACTGCTAAGTAGACACAGTTGGGGGTCAAGGTCAAGGTGGTAAGAAAAAAGTTGTGGGAGGTTGGAGAATAATTTGAGGAAAGAAAAGAGAATAAAGAGAGTGGACTTGATCAAGACATATTACATGAAATAATAAATCAATTAAAAAGTTCCTATAATATTAATTCTATTTTAATGTTCTGATGTACTTCTTATAGTCTAGTCAAACAACACTTCTTAAAAGTCCCTGTGCATTAAGAAGTTGAAATAAGTATAAAAAGTTAATTATCACTGCATATATATTGGTTCAAAAATAGAGAAAATAAGAGTTATGAAGGTTCAGAAGAAAGGAAGTGTGTTTTTATATATCGTATGCATATGTTTAGTAGAGAATCACATTAATTCAGAACATAAATTAATTCATTGATTTTGAGTATCTTAAGGAGATCTTATCCTATGTTTTGAAAACCTGTATGGAATTCAGATCTCAAAAAAACATTTTAAATTTACTAAAACTTTGTCCCTTATTTCTAAATACTTGATACTATAGACAAATAAATATGATCACATTAACCCCTCTTGTTTCTCCTAGTTTTTCCCCAATATATCATCCTACTAACTTCATGGATTTAGTATTGATGTCACCCTAAGTCAAGTTAACATTGTACAGTTATTTACTGGTATAGAACCATCAGCATTTTGAATGTGTATATAGCAACTTTTATGGAGAAAGAATAGAAAATTTGTCAGATATTTTAATTATAGAAAACCAAAAATTAGGTGTAAGATAAATGCCAGATACATTAATTATTTTTGATACAAGTAGAACTGCATTCAATAGAAACCATAAAAATATAATAAAAACACTTATCAATAAAACTTAACAGAGTTACCCTATAACAAGGCTATAAAGGCCCTACTAGACACCACAGGCAGACAAATAAAAAGCCCAGATCCAGAAATGTATTACCTCCTTCAGAATTGATGGCAACCAACATTACATAGCCCATCAAAAATTACAAGTTATTATCCAGGTAACCTTCCAGAACATGATATCAAGACCTTATCATTGAAGACAATATATACGTGAGTCATAAAATACATAGGTATTAAGCTGGTACTCTAAAGGAAGCTTCATCCCTACTGGTTAGCTCTCATAGTGCTGGAGTGTGCTATGCATATTTCTACAGGAAAATCATATTCATTGATTTATCCAACTCTGAACCCTGGAAGCTTCAACAATGATTGCCCTGCATCTTGGTATAACAATAGCATGAATTTTAGAGTACCCAGCCACTTTTTGGTTGAATTTTAGGTCTACTCCACGAACTGAAACCCATAACTGGCACTGTTACTTGGGCCAAGAACCTATGTCCAGAGAAGTCATAGGCCCTAGGGGAGAACCTAGTGTAATACTACTCTGATATTACTTGATCACAATAATCAAGTGACTTTTAAAGACTGATTATTATAACGTAGATTAGTACATCAGTCAACCACTCATTGGGGTAAACTTTTTGCAGTAGACAGAAATTAATACCAATACTCACAACTGATAAAGGTGCAGAGAAAAATTGATTGTGGAATGTACATTCCTAAATGTTACATTTCTATCATTCCCAAGGGCCAGATATCATCAAAGAAGAGGGAGTAGAAAGATCATAAGAACCATAGGTAGTGGACAAAAAGGAAACCGTTTCCTGGACACAGGCAGGCAATTAACCATGTGAATTCACAGTAGTTGAACCAGCATTCACAAGACGCATGTTCAGGCCAGAAAAAAAAATCCATAATTCCAAGTGGTGATTCGTATAAGGTCCTTCTTGTACCTAAGAAGCTATCGACAGTTGATAAACTACCGAAAAAGGGAGTCATTTTTCTTTACAGTGTGACCTCCAGCGGGTTGACAATGTTCAAGTCGATGGACACACACTCAAGAGTATATAGGCAACATAAACATTATTTGATGTGTAGTTAAAATAAAGAAAACAAAGTTGGGCATGTAGGGAAGTGAGATAGATCTGGGATGAGTAGAAAAAGAGGAAGAATACGTATGCATTCTAAGGAATTCTCAAAGAATTAATTACAATGAAAAAAAAAAAGAGAAATCACAATAAAGTATCCTAACTGAAGTATATTTCAAAATAGAACTGAGAATGAACATGTTACTCCTTATGTATAGGGCTAATCACGTGTCTCACCACATTTAGGGTCTCATAATTATCCAAAGGGTAAATTGCTGTGATCCACTTGATGCTGAGTAATCATCAGTATTATCATTAACATTATTGTTGCTTACTATAAAGGAAATTAAACAGAATCTTTTTCTTATAAAGTTAGGAGTTACGTATAGTTTTCTGACTAAATTGTAAACCTACACAATCTACCAACTTAAAAATATTGAATGAAGCATGGTGAAATTTCTGAAATATTAGTTTGAGGTGATATATTTAAGGCTTCCAAATATAACTTGATGTGAAAGCAAAGAATTTTGAAGATGATTTAGAGAACTAAGGATAATAGAAGACTAAGTTCAATGTAATGTTTTGGTGTCTGTGGGCACCTGACTGAACAACTACTCAAAAATAAACACTACTAAGCATTGGGCATTTTATTTGCTATTGGCTGCTGTCTAGAGAAGGATTGGCCCTTCCTCAATTACAGGGTCACTCTGTGGGAATAATTTATGTATATATTTTGGGAAGATTCTAGAATAGTCAGTTTCCATTTAGCTGTTTCAGAAATCTTTATCCATTTCTGTACTTCTACCTCTATACCACCTTCATATTTTCTAACTCAAATAACTCTTCTTCGTTATCATTGCCCTTTTTCCTTCATATGATTTGTATACCATCTCTTCTTTTTTAATCTCCCACATTGACCCCTTATTGGTTTTCTGACTACTATGTGTACTCCAATTGAAACACCCATGTATAAAGATTCAAACCTAGGAAAATCAAGTAACATTTGCCTTTCTGGATCTGAGTTATTTCACTCAAAATAATTATTTACAGTTCCATCCATTTACTTGAGAATTTTACTTTTTTCTTAACAGTTGAATACTATTCCAGTGAAAAAATGCACCATATTTTCATTATTTATTCATTACTTACTGAATATATAGCCTGTGTCCATTTCCTGGTTATTGTGACTAAGGCAGCAATGCATTGGATGCCCAAGTAATCTCTGTAGTGGGATATGGACTCCTTTGGATATAAAGTTAGCAGTGGTATAGCTAGATCACATGATATGTCTAATTCTACCTTTTGTGAGGATCTTGCACAGTTTCCACTTCCCCTACAATGGGTTACGTTTTTCAACATCCATTTGTAGCCATTTGTATCTTGATATTACCATTTGTCTATAGTAGAATGACACTAAAAGCATTATAAGTTTATTTTATATGATATTACATGACTATTATTTATAACATTATATGAATTTCTATGATTTAAGAACATCGAAGTCAAGAATCAAGTAATTTTGCCATTAAATTATGACATCATGACTCAGTGACAGGATACCATCAAAACCTTAATAACAAGTGAATATTGTAATGAATTTAATAGTTATTGAGCTTTGTGGTGAACTTCTTTTTGTTCTTAACATCCTCTTTTTATTGCCAATAAGAAATATATGTAGTAAAAATTAATGAGATATTTAGAAAGTTCTATTCAAATTTATAGGTAGAAATTCACATTTATGAAACATGTATGTACCTTTCCATGCTTTCTGTATATCAATATATATACATATGTAAATATGCATATATGTAGAGTGTATGTGGATACATGAATAAATGGCATAAACCATTGGAAAAACAATATAAAATTAAACTGCCTTGTTATCCCTCTTAAAGGCAGATGCTGTTTTTTAATACTGACCATAGAAGACGATAAAATGCTAAAAAGGATTTCTTTAAAAATAAGTGGAATATCAAAATAGTTGTTGCTCTATAATGGTGAATATTTCCCTGAAAATATTTTTTAAGTGGGAAAATTCTTGAACATGTTTTACTGGCTCTTTGAAAGTTTTATCTTTGCATATTTTGCCACCAAATTTAGAAAAAGTGAGCAGCATAACATTATCACTTATGGTATCACAGTTATTCCTGTCATATTATGATTAGCCCTGATTGAAATGACATTTCCAACATGTACCAAAATTGTGAAAATGGTAATTATATTCTGCATTTGCATAAGGTTATTCTTTTAGCTTACCAATTTGTTATAAAAGCAGCATAGACATCATCTGTAAAATAAAACAAGTGCTGCAATCTATGAATACTAAGATTATTACCATTTTGTACTACATCCTTGATACTTGACCACAAATACATATTTGAGATTGCTACAATTGTATTAACAGAAAACAAGGGAAGTATACTATTAAATTAGTGAGGAACAGTTTTGTATAATCCTTTTGTTTCCTTCAAAATAATACACAGAGTATATCTTCAGGCTGTATAATTTCTTGCCTCCATACTATATTTTGATATTACATGTACTTTCTGATAAACTGAGGAAAAGTCTATACAGCTGAAATCAGTTGACTCATCTTTTCCTGGGAACCATTCAAACAAACAAAATTTCGCTAGAAATATAATTGTTCATTATTTCAGAAAAGACACAGTTTCTATCAACTGATGACTGGATAATGAAAATGTGATATACACAGGAGGGAGGAAGAGAGGGAGGGAGTGATGGAGAGAGGGAGGGAGGGAAGGAGAGATGAGGGAAGGAGGGAGGAGGGATGGAGGGAGTGAGGAAGAAAGAGACTGAGATAGAGAGCAACAGAGAGGGGAGACTTTTATTCAGTCATAAATAAAAGCGAGAAATTATTAACTTTTCAGGTAAATGGATTGAACTGAAAAATAAACCACAACACAACAAAACAAACTTTAAGAAATAGATTTTCTGGGTTGATATTTATCATCTTTCTGTATTTGGAATGCAGACTCCCCATACTTTTCTGTCTTGAAGTTTTCCTGTTGAATATCAGGAGTATTTCTAATGAGTCTGGCCTAATAAATGATTTGAATTTTCTCTAAAACAAACAAACAAACAAACAAAAAATAAAACCCAACAAACTAGGTGAACTAATCCAGATCCAGGAAAGGTAAATGCTGCATATTCTTTCTCAGATGTACTTTTTAGCTTTGAAAACTTATATTTGTATATTTAATTTCCAGTACCTTTAGAGGCCATGGAACTAGAATGTAACCAATATATAGAGCAGAAAGGACCTTCAGGGAGAGAAGGGGAATAATAGAACATACATGAAATGAAAGCAGATGGAGAAATGCTGTGAATCAAAAGATTTAAGTGGCAATGGGAGTAAGAAAATATGAGAGAAGAGATGGTTTGGGTGAGGGTTAATCTCTGCCCCCCCCTCCAAAAGTATGATCTTTGCATCTTCCACTTAATCCCTCTGTGTTACTTAGCCTCTCTGGGTCTACGAACTATAACATGATTGTCTTTTACTTTATAGCTAATATTAATTTATTAGTGAGTATATACCATGTTTGTCTTTCTGAGTCTGAGTTACCTAACATCAGGATGATTTTTTTTCTAGTTCCATCCATTTGCTTGCAAATTTCATGATGTCCTTGTTTTTAACAGTTGAATAATAATACTCCATTATATAAATGAACCATGTCTTGTTTCCAGTTTCTGGGTATTATGAGTAAAACTGCTATGGACTTAGTTGAGCAAACATCCTTATGATAGGATGAAAAATTTTTTGGACATATCCCCAAGAGTGGTGATATAGCTGGGTCTTGGGGAGAAATAGAATAGATTTTGCCAGAACATTCAGGGAGATGGGGTTGGGAACAAGAAAAATCAGGTAGAGAGGAGATGGAAGAAAATCCTGGGAGAAATGATTGGAATTGAGGAGCATTTCAGGGGTAGTTGGAAACCTAGTTCCATGGAATCTATAGAGTAACTCTAGCAAAGTCTACCGGTTTGTGGGGGACACGGGGCTTCAACTGGCCATATCCAATTACTTAGACAAGGTTTCAAGTGGAGGGATTAGGACACTAATCCATCCATAATACCTATGACCTACTATTTGTCCTGCCTGTAGAGTGTGTTGGGATGGCAGCCTATCAGAATTGTCATCAAAGGGACCAGAGAGATTTCATCCAGCAACTGATGGAAGCAGATACAGAGTACCAAGCAAAACATTAGGCAGCCTAACAGAAGTCTTGCTGAGTATGGGGGATTTGAAGAACCAGAGGGTCAAAGACACACCAGGAGACCATGCCCCACAGGTTCAACTCATGGGAACTTGAGACATCAGGAAACCTGTAAGGGTCTTACCTAGGTTCTTTACATATATCTTATAGCTGAGTAGCTTGGTGTTCAAATAGAAATACTAACAGTTGGAGTGGGGGCTGTCCCTGACTCTTTTGCCTACTTGTAGAACCCTTTCCCATCTACTCAGTTGCCTTCTCATGCGTTGATGTGATGGTATGTGCCTTGTCTTTCTGTAGCTTACATCATGTTTGGTTGATGCTTCTAGAAGGTCTGAATCTTTTCTGAGGTGGGTGGATGGGAGGGGAAGAGGCTCAGGGGAAGGGAGGGAGGTGAAAATGGTGGGAAAATTGTGGTGGGATGTAATATATGAAAGAAGAGTTTAAAATATATGTAGAAGTGATATGGAAAACCTGCTATTTTGTAAAATAGTTAAAATGTTCAAAATGAGGTCATCAGTTTGGAGGTGCTCTGTTTGGATCATGGAGGAGTAAGTGAAAATATCAATGGCAAGCATTAGATTCCACCATGTATGCTGCTGCTCAGCAAGACCCAAGTGACTCCCAAATCAATATAGACTATTGTCAATGATCATTGTTGTCCACTGAAACTAGACAATGATACCCAATTCCTGAATACATAAATCGAACTGAAACTGAGCTGGAAGCTTCCTCCCTGCTGGTTAGCTTTTAGAGCATCAGAAAGTGCTATATAGGTTTGTTGCAGGAGAAAAGTCATCAATGGTCTTAGCCAGCTGTGAACCCTCTGATCTACAGTATCAACTCACCAGGCAAGATGGATGTATTCACTGGTACAGTAGCAGCATGATTGTTAAAGGGGTAACTTATCATGTTGAGATTGGATATTAGGGGCACAATTCAGATATTGTAACCCTGATCAAAAGTCCATGGCTAGGGAGGGCAATGGCCCGAAGGGGGATTCTATTGCCATTATGTTAAATGGACATAATGTGAACATATTTTTAAAATATATTTGTTTACACCCAGAGATTATTGTAGCCCTTAGCTTTTCACAAAGAAGTTTATACTTGAAGTCAATGGTGATTACTACAAACATGTAATTTGTCATATAGAGTGACTGTTTAGTTCTCCCTCTCACTTTCTCTTCAGGACTCAAAGAACACTGTGGAAAAGGCAACAGAAAATTCAGAGCAGGATGATGAAAAGGAATGCTGTGGAATGATGTGTTCTGGATATGACATGGCTTTTGCAGCTGTGAATTCACAGTAGTAGTAGTGGTCTCCAGATTTGCTGAGTTCATTGACATTCCATTATGAATTGAGAAAAGACTCATAAGAAATATATTTATGTTGAATAGCTATGGGCAGTTAATGCTTTCTTGGGGCAAGAATGCCATATTCTTCATTGGTATAACCACTGCTACATTTCCTTCACTCCTTTCAGTAACCCCATGCTTATGATCCTGTAGTATATAACCATAATTAAATGCAATAGACCACAATGAAAACTCATTATAGTAGGAGAGGGACTTGAGAGGAAGCCATTCAGTAGAATTGGGGATGGGATATCAAAGACCAGTGGGATTGTTGTGATAAAATAACATTTGATGTATATGTGAAGATTGTAAAAGAATAAATCAATTTTAAAAAGCCAAAATTTCTTGTGGTGGCTGTATTTTGGATCTAAATATACTATAATTAAAATGTATATATTTATTGAACATTTTTCATAAGTCAAGCATGAAGATAGATTAGTAAGGTTTCAGTTATGGGTTAGTTGTATCTTAATATCTGGCTACTGGCTGTAAGATGATTCAGTAACTTGACGCAGGTTGCCTCATTAGTAAAGGAATATTGGTTTTTGCTGCATGTCAAAATTATACATTTGAAGGATTGCCAAGAGAATACAGGAGACAGAAGAGAGAATCTCAGCTGTAGAAGATTTGATAGAAGGAATCAAACAAAATGTGAAATCTAAAAAGGTCATGATGCAAAACATCCAAGGAATTTGAAACACTATGAAAAGACCAAACCTAAGAATGATAGGAAGAGAAGAGAAGGAAAAGGAGAAGGGGGGAATGGGAGGGTAGGGGGAGGGAAAACAGGAAAAAGGGGAAAAGCGGGAAAAGAGAAAGGGGAAAGGGGAAGGGGAAGGGGAAAAGGGGAAGGGGAAAAGGGGTAGGGGAAAAGGGGAAGAGGAAGAAGGGGAAAAGGAGAAGGAAAAAAGGGAACAGGAGAAAAGGGGAGAAGGAGAAAAGTGTAAAAGGAGAAAAGGGGAAAGAGGGCAGAAGGGGAGAAGGGGGAAATGGGAAGGTAAAGGAGAAGGTGAAGGGGGGAAGGGGTAAAGGGGAAGGTAAAGGAGAAGGTGAAGGGGAAGAGGGAAAGGTGAAAAGGGGGAAAGGGGGAAAAGGGAAAAGGGAAAGGGGAAAGGGGAAGGGGAAGGGGAAGGGCAAAGTGAACGAGAAGAGGAGGAGGAGGAGAAGGGAGGAGGAGGAGAAAAATCCCCGCTCAAAAGCCTAGAAAACATCTTTAATAAAACCATAGAAGAAAATGTTTCTAACCTAAGAGATACCTATAAATGTACAAGAAACTTACATAACACCAAACAGATTGGACCAGAAAAGAAAATCCTCCCATCACATAATAATCAAAACACTAAATATATGGAACAAAGAATGAATTTTAAAAGCAGCAAGGGGAAGAGGCCAAGTAGCATATGAAGGCAGACCTATCAGAATCACACCTGATTTTTCATCTGAGACTCTAAAGGCTAGAATGTCCAGGGCAGAGGTCTTGTAGACCCTAAAAGTCTAAAGATGTCAGCTCAAACTACTATACCCATTTCAATCGCCATAGATGGAGAAACCAAGATATTCCACGACAAAACCAAATTCAAAGAATAACTTTCCACTAACCCACCCCTACAGAGGATACTAGAAGGACAACCCCACCCAATGAGGCTAACTATATTCAAAACAACACAAGTAATAAATAATATCACACCATTAAAACAAACCGAATAGAAACACACACATGCACTTAACTACCACCAATATCAAAATAACAAGAAGTAACAATCAATGATTATTAATATCTCTCAACATCAATGGACAATCTTTTCCAATAAAAAGACACAGGCTAACAGAATGGTTGTGTAAAAAGAATCCATCATTCTCCTACATACAAGAAAAATATCTCAGTAAGAAAGATAGTCATTATCTCAGGATAAAGGCCTGTAAACATTTTCCAAGCAAATGGACCACAAAAATCTGGAGTAGCCATTCTAATATATAAAAATTAGGCTTTCAAGCAAATGTAATCAAAGGAGACAGAGAAGGATCCTTCGTACTCAAAGGAAAAAAAATCAACTAATAAGACACCTCAATTTGAAAATATGCCCCATATAAAAGAACACACACATCTATAAAAGAAAGATTACCAAAGCTTAAATCACACACTGAACCACACAGAATCACTGAGTCAGGGAAGAAATGAAGAAAGAAAATAAAGACTTTATATAATTCAATAAAAATGAGGTCACAACATACCCAAACTTATGCGACACTATGAAAGCATTGCTAAAAGAAAAGTTCATAGCACTAAGAGGCTTCATAAACACATTGTAGAGATCTCCTATTAACAAATGGAGAGTACACCTAAAGGTTCTAAAAAAGAAAAAGAACCAAACATATCCAGGAAGTGTAGACAGCAGGAAATAATCAAATTCTTGGTTGAAAATCAATCAATTAGAAACAGAGAGAACAATAGAAATAATTGATGAAACCAAGAGCTGATTCTTTGAGAAAATCAATAGATAGACAAATCCTTAGCCAAACTAACTAAAAGGTACACAGACATTATTCACATTAACAAAATCAGAAATGAAGAGAGAGACATTCAACAGATACTGAGAAAATTAATCATTAGAACTTACGTCAAAGGCTGTAGACCACAAAATTGATAAATCTTAGCAAAATGGATGATTTTCTAGCCAGATACTACTTACAAAAGTTAAGCCAAGTTCATGTAAACTATTTAAATAGCACTATAACCCCTAAAGAAATGGAAACAGTTATTAAAATACTTTCAACCAAAAAGAGTCCTGGGCAAAATGGTTTTAGTGAAGAATTCTACCAGATCTTCAAAGAAGAGATAATACTAATACTCCTTCAAACTGCTCCACAAAATAAAAACAAAAGGAACACTGCCATACTCATTCTATGAGGCCACTGTCACTCTGATACCTGAACCGTATAGTGACTTAACAGAAAATTTCAGAGCAATCTTCCTTATGAACACTGATGCAAAAATACTCAATAAAATACTCACAAACTAAATCCAAGAACACATCAAAGACTTCATCCAACATGATCAAATGGGCTTTGTTCCAAGGATACAGCAGTGGTTTAACATATGACAATCCATCAACATAATCAACCATATAAACAAATTGAAAGAAAAATCATGATCATCTCACTAGATGCCAAAAAAGTATTTTAAAAAATCCATCACCCCTTCATGATAAAACTTGTAGAGAACAGAGATACAGGGACATACCTAAACATAATAATAATGACAATATATAGAAAGCCAATAGCCAACATCAAATTAAATGGAGAGAAGCTTAAAGCATTTCCACTGAAATCAGGGACAAGACAAGGCTGACCATTCTCCCCATTATCTCTTCAATATAGTATTTGGATTTCTAGCTAGAGCAATACAACAATAAAGGAGATCAAGGTGATTCAAATTGAAAAGGGAGAAGTCAAAATATCACTGTTTGCAGATGATATGATGGAGTATACATATAACACACACACATATAGTATACATAAGCTACCTCCAAAATTTTACCAGATAACTCCTATATCTGATAAACACCTTCAGGAACGTGGCTAGATATAAAATTAGCTCATAAAATCTATTGCTGTTCTCTATACAAGTGATATAAACAGGTTAAGAATTCAGGGAAGCAGTACCATTTTCAGTAGCCAAAAATAATAAAAAATACCTTGGAGAAACTCTAAACAAGCGAGTAAAAGATCTGTATGACAAGAACGTCAAGTCTATGAAGAAGGAAATTGAGGAAGATATCAGATGACAGAAAGTTCTTCCTTGCTAATGGATTGGTAGAATTAAAATAGCAAAAATGACCATTATATCCAAAGTAATCTACAGGTTCACTACAACCCCTATCAGAATTCCAACAAAATTCTTCACAGATTTTGAAAGAACAATTCTCAACTTCATATGCAAAAGAAAAACAAAATAGAATAAATAAAATGAAATGATCCAGAACACTAAAAGAGATTCTGGAGATATCACTATCCCTGACTTCAAGCTGTACTATACAGCAATAGTAATAAAAATTGAATGGTACTGGAATAGAAACAGACATGTGGTTCAATAGAGTTGATTAGAAGACCCGGAAATAAACCCACACACCTGTGGACACTTGAACATTGACAAAGAAGCCAAAATCATAAATGGAAAAGGGAGAAAGCATCTTCAACAAATGATACTGATTTATCTGGATATCTGCATGTAGAAGAATGCAAATAGATGCACATTTATCACCCTGCACAAAAATCATGCCCAAATCAGTTAAAGACTCCAACATAAAACAAGTCACCCTTGATCTAACAGAAAGTGGGGAATAGCCTTAAACTCATTGCTACAAGAGACAACTTCCTGAACAGAACACCAAAGGCTCAGGTACTAATGTCAACAATTAATAAATGTGACCTTATGAAACTGAAAAGCTTCTGTAAGGCAAAGGGCACTTGTCAATAAGACAAAACAGCAACCTACAGATTGGGAAAAGATCTTCACTAACCCCACATCTGACAGAGGGTTAATATGCCAAATATAAGAAGAATTCAAGAAGGTAGACACCAACAATCCAAATAACTCAATTAAAAAATGGGGTAGAAAGCTGAACAGAGATGAAATGTTCAACCTCTTTAGTCATCATGGAAATGCAAATCAAAACAACTCTGAGATTCTACCTTATATCCATCAGAATAGCTAAGATTAAAAACTCAAAGGACAGCACATGCTAACGAGGTTGTAGAGCAAGGAGAACACTCCTCCACTGCTGGTGGGAGTGCAAACTTGTACAACCACTCTGGAAATCAATTTGGCAGTTTCTCAGAACATTAAGAATAGATCTACGTCAAGACTCAGCTATACCACTCCTGGACATACACCCAAGCGATAATCTACCATTCTACAAGGACACTTGCTCAACACCCAAGAGATGATCTACCATCCTACAAGGACACATGCACAACTATGTTCAAAGAAGCTTTATTGTAATAGCAACTGGAAACAACTTAAATGTCTCTCAACTGAAGAATGGATACAGAAAATATGGCTCATTTACACAATGGAATACTATTCAGCCATTAAAAACAGGAGATCATGGATTTCACAGGCAAATGGATGGAACTAGACAATATCATCCTGAGTGAGGTAACCCATATCCAAAAAGACAGGCATGGTATGTACTCACTAATAAGTTGATAAAGATGGTATAATCAACAGACCCAAAGAAGCCAAATAACAAGGAAGGCACAAGGGAGGATGGTTGAAACTTTCTCAGACATGTAAACAAAATAGATATTTAAGGTCTATGGAAGGAGGAAACTGAGTGGAAAAGGGGATGGAGAGGGCAGTGGGGTAGGTGAGATCATATGTAGGAAGAGCAGGGTAGAGAGATGGAAGTTCAGCTATGGGGTAATTTCTAGCACATGCCAGAGACTTGGTATGGGAAGAGGTCCCAGAGTGTTTATGGGGGTGACTCTGAGATTCTTAGCAATTGGGTATATGAATCCTGAAGTAATCACTTCCTGTAGCCAGGCAGGACTCCCAGTGAAAGGATAAAGACAGTATCCCACCTATAAAACCCTCCACCCAAAATGTGTCCTGTCTATAAGTGCAGGGATAAAGATAAACCAGTGATAGCCCAATATTGAGACCCATCCCAAGGGAAAGAACCAATCCCTGAAACTATTGATTATACTGTTACACTTTCAGATCGGAACCTAGCATAACTGTCCTCTGAGAGGCTTTACCTTGTGGTCAATGGAAAGAGATTCAGAGACTCACACCCAAACATTAGATGGAGCTTGGGAGTCTTAAGGAGGAGTTGGGAGAAAGATTGAGGAATTCAAAGAGGACAGAGACTCCACACGAAGACCAACAGAGTTAACTAACACTGATGCTTTTGGTCTCCCAGAAACTGAATCACCAACTAAAGATCAAGCATGGGCTGGACCTAGGCCCCCTGTACATATGTAGTTAAATGAGTAGCTTAGTCTTCATGCAGGTCCTCCAACAAATGGAGCATGGGCTGTCACAGCCTGTTGCTTGCCTGTCTATGGATCCTGTGCCCAGAATGAACTGCTTTGTCTGGCTTCAGTGGGAGAGAGGATGTGTCTTGTCTTATAGAGATTTGATATGAGATGTACATGTGTTGGGGAGAGGTTAACACCCAGAGGGGTTTTGCCCTTCTCAAAAGAGAAGAGGAAGGTGGAATGGGGAGAGTACTTTCATGATGGGATATTGGGAGGAGAGGAAGGGCTAATATTGGGTTGTACTGTGAATAAATATATAAATTTAATATAAAATAAAATATCACATATATTATTGCTCACTTGCAGAAAACAAAACCAAGAAAATGTGAAAGATAATGAAAAAGAAAGAATTATTACAGTCTATGCAAATGGAAGTGACATCATAACTATTGAAAAAATACAGAATGACCACCTGGGGAAGTTCATAAACATGAATGTTGCTAAGAATGTACAACTGCTCTCTCTTCCCAGAAGCCATTTTACTGAATGTGTTAGCACATGCTTTTCTACTTACATATTTACTACTTGTTCCTTGGAAATATGGGATATGAAATCAGAAGCATAATTTTTATGCAACTCATGAAGATCCTTACATTATCTATTTCAGAATAAATTGATGCTACAACTATACCAAATATTACCATTCTATCCTGCACAAATATACGATATCCTAAACAAGCCATCATATATAAAAATATTTTCAAAGGAAAACCTATTTGGAAATCTTTATTACTTAAAATGAAATCAGAAAAATCACCATCAATGGTGAATTTCCTAGGTGAAATACAGGAAAACAAGTTGCTTAAACTTTGATGAATGAAAAAAAAATCAGCTGTGTTTCATTTTTACCATTAATGGCTCTGATAGCCATTTTGTATATTTCCTGAAAATTTTCTTCTAAACTGTAAAAAGCTGGCATCCATGACATAAGATGCTCAGGTATTTGGGGGCATTTAGAGGACTCATGGAATTATTTGATTCCATAGGAGTCAATTTTCAGCCCATACTGTCTGATTGTATTTCCTCATAACTCAACATCACAAATTAAAGTACATATTTTTAGAATCCTTTTCAGACTTTAATTTTTACTTTTCATAATGCCCATGACACTGGGCAACAATGCAGCAGAGAAATTCCAAAATGTTTGTTCAAAATAGTTAGTTCAGAAATATTAGTTTTATGTGGTTTTTTGAGACACCCTGGCTACTCTGAAAAAAAAAATACTCTGAAGAGAAGAGATACTATTTTGGAACTGAGAAAGAGGTCAGGGAAGAGCTTAAGGGTATAAGGTTTACATTCAAAGGGGAGAGAGAAGAAACCATTAATGATTTTCAGAGGTGGGGTCTTCAGAGACCACACAGTTGTGCCTGGGAGAAAGAAGATAAATAATGGCTCAGGTCACAGTCCTGATTTATCCAAAGGATACTCCTCACTCTCCAGGTTTTCAAATTTGTTATCTTTATCTCTTCTGTAACTACTATGACTGCCCTTACCTCCTGCTCTTTTGAATTCTCTCTTTCATCTGTATCCCAATATTTTAATTTTAGTTCATCTTACCATCTACTTCTATCTTTTGAGTTTATCTTTCCTCACACACATTTCATTGACTTTTGCCTATCACTCTAATCTCACAGGAACTATGTGGAGTTTCATTTCTCGAGAGAAACAAAGTCTCAGATAAATATGAATGACTGAGGACTTCAGTTAGCCAGATTCTCAATAATACTACAGTCATTTTAAACTCTTTGTTCTCAGAATCATGTACTATATCCTTAACATCTTTTGATAAATAACTTGTATTGAGCTTCTGAACACTGGTCTCGTGTGGTGATAATTTATTGCAAGAAGCTTTGCATCATGTATATTCATTAATATTAGGAGAATTTTAAATAATAAAACAATACAATATTTTTAATTATAGATTTATCTATATCAGATAAATCAAATAAGTTCTCTGAGAGATTTGGGTAGGATTTGGATAATTTCACTTTCCTTTGACTTCAGTAACAGAGAAAGTCATTATACTTTATAAGACAGATACTCAAGCTCCTTATCTGGAGGCAAAACACTTCTATCCTCCAAGTTACATATATTGGAAAATTATTTTTGGCTACTTTTTATTAAATTCTGATTTTTAATTATAATTCTCATATCTTGATTCATCTACTACATAGCTATCAAATCTTTATATAGAATTACACTAGTTGATCATTATCTGTTACTTGGGTGGTATCTTAGTTTCTGTTCCTGCACAAAACATTATGACTAAGAAGGAAGTTGAGTAGGAAGGGGTTTATTCAACTTACATATTCACATTGCTGTTCATCACCTAAGGAAGTCAGGACTGGAACTCAAGCCGGTCAGGAAGCAGGAGATGATGCAGAGGCCATGGAGGAATGTTACTTACTGGCTTGCTTTTCCTGGCTTGCTCAGCATGTTTTCTTATAGAACCCAAGACTACCAGCCCAGGGATGGCACCAGCCACAATGGGCCCTGCCAGCCTTGATCACTATTAGAGAAAATGCCTTATAGCTGGATCTCATGCAGACATTTCCTTAAGTGAGGCTCTTTTCTCTGTGATAACTCCAGCTTGTGTTAACACACAAAACCAGAGATTACAGGTGGGAATGAGCCTCTTTACATACTTTCCCCCTTAGCCTTGAGTGTTCTGATCCTTGGCAGGCTCATGGACCATAGCTTATTCATCAAGGGCCTGGGTCAACATCAGATTCACAAAGATAAGTGTCCAAATAATTTTAGATCTTCTGCTGCCTGAGTGTATCAATTCTATTTCTCCAGAGCACTGACTGTGTTCCAGAGTAACAAACCTTTTAAGTCTACTTTTTTATTCACTGCCTGGTTCTGTTATTCCTTTGCTCCTACTTCACAACATGTATTTGGGTGGAAAGTTTGCAATAAGTAAATGAATAATAATAGTAATGACATTAATAAATTAGTACATTAGTAATAGTTGATTTAAAAGTTCAACATGTTAGGAACCAAATGACATGCATACTGTAAAGGATGCATTACTTTATTGGATCTTCAAAACACCCTAAAGAAGACAATATTACAGGTACTCTCGTGCTACAACTGACTTAATTCATGTCACGAAAACCACTTAATTTTAAAAGTTTTTATAACAATAAGAGTCCACTCTTTGGTTTAGGAAACCATTCTCCATGAAATGATGTTATAAATCTGTACATGGCTTCATTGGGTATTTTGAAGAATTTCTGAAAATACGTTTGTGGTAGTTTGAAAGAGAAGCACCTCCTCCCATGTGCTCATATATTTGAATGCTTGGTTCCCTAATTGATGGAAATGGTTTGGGGAGGGTTATTAGGTGGGCCTTTGTGGGAGGAAGTATGTCACTAGAGGTGAGCTTTGAGGTTTCAAAAAGCCTAAGCCAGTCCTGGTCTTTCCTTCCCTCTATCTCATGTTAGAAAATTAGATATAATCTATCAGTTACTGCTTGCATGTTGACAGACTTCCTGCCATGATGATTCTAGTCTAGCCCTCTGAAACTGTAAGCAAGTCCTCAACAAACACTTTTATATATTTCCTTGGCCATGGTGTCTCTTTGGAGCAATAGAAAAGACAACCTTTGTCTGCAATGTGTCATAATAAAATAGCTATGACTTAAAACAATAGTGTACTTTTCTGGAAAAAAAAAAAAAAAAGATCAGGCTTTGAGGGATACTGTGATGAAGAAGAATCCCTAAGTAGAAGAATGGATTTTATAAAGGATTCACTAATCAACTTGCTTCAGAGTCATATAACTTAAAACAATAATGTGCTTTTCTGATGTAAAGACCCCCTTTTTCGGTCAGCAAATTAAACAAATTGATGAACCCATTCGGTGATACAACTACTAAATCCAAGATACACTGACTCCACCAATTCTGGTGTGTGGTATATCTTGGATATTGACTGATTCTAATTGGATATCTGTGCTCGAAGGCCTGCTTTTAATTATTTGAACACAAATCCATGACTACATAAATATCTGCTTTCAGACTGTGTTTTCTGAGAAATGGCCAGGATTCTCTGTTAAGGGTTTGTGTCTTTATTACAGTATTTAGGAAATTCAGCTGTGCTTGGTCCTCAGACTTCCTGCCATGGAAGTCTATTTAAGGAAGGTAACTATTTGACATTGATGTCATTCTATTTAAGTCAGAAATGTATACTAACATCTGGATTTGTGATAAATATCCTACATTGAGTCAAGAAAACATTTAATAAAATTCCAATTAGTTTTACAATGTCTGAATTTTTAATTTTGTAGAATTGTTTGCTAACACATTTTTTGGAGAAAACTAATTTTGCAATATTGCTTTACATTTTCATTTAAACATGCAAAAGGGACATCTTGACAAAGAGACAGAAAACTGTCATCTTTGAAGCTTGAAAAAAATGAAGGTCAAAGGCAGGATTAGAGCAGAGTTTATTGTCAACAATTGGCAGATTTTAGGAATAGTTTTAAGATTTGTTTTTCTTTTGTAAGGTCACCATACAAGTCACCACTTCAATAATCTTACACTTTGTCATTTTCAAAAAAAGTTTTATAGCTGGCAAACAAACATCTTCTAAATAAATACCAAACACTTTGAACTTTCATTTTGTGCAAAATCATTATAGAATCTTAAATCTTAGATTAGAAGAACAAGTTGGAGTAGATTCTATAGGAGAATTTAAACTAATCATAAAATGAGAATTTTTTTTTCTTAAAGGATTGAAAGGAACTCTAGTTTCATCTGAAAAAGGGTCTAAGAAGATGTATATTTTATTATATATAACCTCTCCTTATTTTGTTAAGAGTGGATTATAGCAAAAAGAGAGAGTATAGTGAAATCATGTGGACAGTTTTTAATGTCAGGATAAAATAGAAAATACATGAGCATAGATGTATATATGTATATGCTCCTGCATGTATACACACACACACACACACACATATATATATATATATATATATGCACAAATATATATTTAAAATATGGATTATTTGTTTCATTTTAGAGTACTGTGTTGGATACAGAATAAATACGCAAGCATCTGGCTAGTTAATGCTTATGCATTGCATTTTAATTACTTGACTATGAAGAGCAATAAGACTTTAGTGTAAGAATGACAATACCAACCAACCATAGTCCCCAGGGTCTAAACCACCAGCCTGGGAGCGCTTAGGGAGGGACCCATGGCTCCAGCTATATATGCAAGGGAGCTATATATAAGTGGGAGAAGAGATCCTTGGTCCCATGAAGGCTGGACGTCGTGGGGGGGGATACTCGAGGGTGGGGAGGTGAGGTACGGGGGAGGGTGGGTGGGGGTACACCAACGTGGAGGCAGGAGGATGGGGGAAGGGATAGTGAGTTCCTGGGAGGGAGGAGGGGAAATGGGGTAAGCAGAGAACATCTGAAATGTAAATAAAAGTTCCAATAAAAAAATAAATAAATTTAAAAAAAAAGAAGAATGACTTCTTTTTTGTGATGTATTTTACTGTATGAATGGGCTTGAAAAGACAGTGGACAAGAATGTATACAATGTTAAGGATATACACTGTATTCTCCAAAAACATCCAAAACCCAGATAATCCATTTGATTACAGATTATAAGGGAGCAACCCATAAAAAAGTGTGAGAAAATTTGACTCACTTTGAATGAGAAGGGAGTCTAGCTAGACAGTGGTTTACTTGTCTTTATGTTTCCCTCTATGAGGATTGCCTATAACAAATCTTGATTATGTTGTTTCTTCTGTATTCCCACAGTACTCTTACGTTTCTTGGAGTTTATCGGACTTCAGGAGTTGTCTGTTTATTAATCCCTCTACACATAACAAATAAATTTCAATAAAGAATGCTAAGCATACAGTTCAATACTATCAATTGAGTGAATAATGTGCAAATCAACAAACATGAATAATGTGGAAAAGGAAGCTTAATATATTTAACTTTTATTATTCTTACAAAACTTTAAAAGGATGAAGTACTCTTATTAATATGCAAAAGGATTTTTTAAAAAAACTTTTCATTTGTATGTATATGTATGTATATGTATATTGCATGTGTATACTGCATGTGTACAGTGTTCTCAGAGTCCAAAGGAGTCAGATTCCTTGGAACTAACGATATAGATAATTGTGAGCTGCCATGTAGGTGATGGAAATTGAACCTGAGTCCTCTGCAAGAGCATAAAGTGCTCTTTTCCATTAAGCTATCTTTCTTGACCCCCTAAAAAGGAATTTCATGATCAATTAATTTGGAAAATGCTTATTTAAGCAATATAGGTTTTTTTTTACTAATGTATTTTCAGATACAGTTGCTTTATGTTAAAAGAATCTAGAGAATCTAGAGATGTTTGCCTACTATATTGTTGCTACAAGTACCATGCCAGTTTATATGAAAACTAAAAGTCTTCAATCATAATTCTTCTAGGCACATCTTAATTGCTTAAGAGTAGTATATGTCTATTTGTTGGTATTCAGAACAATGATAAATATAGAATAGTTCTTAAATCATGCACAGATTTCCTTTGGATAGCATTAATCTAAAAGGAATATTTGTCAGAACATAGTCTTTGGAAAGCTGCTGATAGAGTTAGTGTTCTATCTTTGTATATTTGTATTCTATACATTATATGCAACTCCACCACATCCTTTACTGCTTGGATCATGTTGACTACCCTTAGAGTGGAAATAAAGCAGGTGGTTGCTCCCCAGACTTAGTGTTCATTTATTACATACCTATTTTGTACCAAAATATTTTATATTAGACATTTGGTAAGAATAATTATGAGATCAAAGTAATCAAAGCAAAAATATCTATGCAACATCTTCCATGTGTTAGCTTAAAAGAAAATATGCCATGCTACTTTGATCTACACTTCTGGCAATATTTAATTGTGAAGCATTCCTATAGAAGACAATTTGCCATATTCCATTATACTCCAATCATTTAGTTAGTCTTAAAATTTTAATTGGGGAAAAGTAGTAATTTAGGAAACGGAGATTAGGTTTTTCAGTTTACTGTCTTAAACTATGAAAAACTAAAGTAATATCAAAGAAAATGACTTCAATAAATGGAAAAGCCTAGAAGGATTTGAATAGCTCAAGATAAATATGTCTGTTGTCATTACAGAAATTTCACTTAAGTCTTGAGACAGGGTAGAAAGACAGGGAAAATGTGGGAGACATGAGAAGAGAGAGAGGCCTGAAAGCTCTCACTATCTGAGACACAAGAATTCCAGTACTGATTAAAAGCATTTGTTATAAAGAGTGCTGGCATAGAGCTAAAAGTCCTTTCATACATCAATATTTCACATTAAAGTAATAATGAAGCAAGCTTAAGGCCTGAATGTACAGGGCATTGAGTAGGGTCTCCTTCCTTCTATCTATACATTTCTATCTATACATTTCTTGAAAATGAAAAACAAACTTTTTACAGTACAGATATCACAATTTCTGTATCCCTGTAAGCTAAACTTTTACCTTATTAATTGTAATCTAGTTAGGTGCTCCCTCAGGAACCAAGCAGTGATCTCATTTTGATTCATTAACAACCCTTTGAGGATAGCTATGTCAAACCCACTAAAATTGTTTATATGGCAGTTATAAAGACAATGAAATGCTTTAGTCTCTTTTAGAGATGCCTACATATTTGCCCTTGGGTGTGTCTTCTTTAATATCTTTCTAATTTTAATCTTCATGCTTCAACTTATATTAAGATATTTTTAATCTCAACTTTGTTATCAGATATTTCTGATAATTGTTTTAGTGAAAAAGCCATAAACTCAGGTTTTATGTGGATTGAAGACCCTAAAAGTCTCAGTCTACTCACATTAACAGCTGGAATCTGGGTCTTCTGCCTTTGTCCTTCAAATCACTAGGAATTTGAACTAGATTCAAGTTAAAATTAATTTAATCATAATATCTTTAAACCCAGCATTCCAGAGGCAGAGGCATGTAGATTTTCGTGAATTCAAGGCTAGCCATGTGTACATAGCTAATTTCAGGCCAGCTAGGACTATAAAATGAGATCCTGTTTCAAAGAATAAAAATCAATTTCAGAGTTTAAAAAAGTTGTTTAAAATGTACAAGAAAAAAAATTTACTCCTAATTCATACACCCTAGAATATAAATTACCTCACTTATAGTTGTTAAAACAAACAAAAACAAAAATAATAATCGAACATTTAATTTAAGTGAGGATCAAGGAGTTAGTTAAGAGCTGCTCCTGAACTATTTATTCTCTGACTCTTTGGGACTTGATTATAATGTTAACATAGTTTTCTTCTGATTTAAATGATTTCCTTTTTCATTTTGGTGTGTTTTTCTAACTGATGGCCTCTTTAAAAATAACACAAAAATAGTTAATATTGCTATAGGCCTTTTATTTCTTGCTCTCCATTATGTTAATGTTCATATTCCCAAAACAGTTATTTCCATTAATCCATCTTCTTACCTCATTAGCCTTCTCTCTATTATGTCATTAGTCGGATTTCAGAAATGATTATTCTCGGAATTTCCAAATTTGTATTTTACTATCTCTTCTGTTACTTTATTTTGTTTCCTAGTTTCAGCTTTTAATTTTTGATTGTTCTATTATTATAGAAAAACTGTCATGACACAATTTTCAAAACCACAAAACCATGAATTTAATATAAATACAGTATGAGCAGACATGTGAAACAATTAGAGAGTATCCAAATGTAAAGTTGGCCCCCAAAGAATGAGAATGATTTGTGTTCTTCCAATTGGCCTTCATAAGTTCTTAGTTGGATTAAACTTGCATAGTTTTCTCTCTGATGATAATCACCCACACTTCCTTTTTTAAAACATTTTAGAAAAAAATTATAAATTTGTTCTCTATCTCTTCACATTATTAATCTTTTAAAACCAGGAATAACTTTCTAAAGCTCTCAAATGGTCCCTTTAAAATTCAGTGATTGAGAAAGATAATGTCCCTGTGTCCAAATCCAATAGAGAGTAAGAGGTTGACTTCTATAAAGACCAATTAGCATTGCAAATGGCCCAGTCACCTTGACTTCACCCTAATTCCTTCCAGTATTTTTCGAGTAGCTTATTCAAATGCTTGAAATTTCTCTTCTCTATATTTCAATGAATGAGTACACTCTTTCACATTTACTGCAGTACTATTGTTCCTTATTGTAAAGGTCTTCCATGCTGTCTTAAAGGACTCTAGTGAGATATCACTTTGGCCAGGAGTGAGCTGTAACAAATCTTTAAAGTTAGGTAAAACTTACTTAATGTTCTATAAGGAAATTGTAAGAGTAAACTTTTGTGTTCTCTTTTCTTTCAAAGACAATTTTCATTCTATCCTACAAATAATTTGTAATTTAACTGTGTTTTAGAAGTTAATATATCATTTTACAGACCACATGTTAATAATTCCCATCATGTATTTTTAATGTTGTTTTGAATTAACTCAATTAACACCCTTAAGATTTCAGAAACACATTGTCAAATACCGGACAAGAAGTTTCATTGAATTTTATTTTTTCCCCAAAAGTTTGTAAGATCCTCTCTTTTGTTCTAGAAAAAGTTCTAATAGGATGTAGTTAATTGTGTGGTTACTTGTCTTTTCTATGAATTTCTCAGTATGTCAATTCATTTAAAAAAAAACACCTTTGTTTCATTTTGTATTTATGTATATACATGTGTGCCTCTGCAGTTATCTTCAGAGGAGAGAGAGGTGTCAAATTCTCTGGAGCTGAAATTACAGAGCTCTCACAGTGCTGGAAGTTGAACTTGGAGCCTCTGAAAGAGCACCAAGCACTCATAACTGTGGAACCATCTTTTCAACTCCATATTCTTATCAATGCCAAGGTACATAATTTTCATGCTTACTATTTATGTAGTTAGGAATGTCATTTAAAATTATTTTGGTAAGAAACATTGTATCATAATTTATTGGTACTTACATTGATTGTTTCCTATTATTTTGGCATCTTCTTTTTTTGTATTTCTTAATTGGATATTTATCTATTTACATTTCAAATGTTATCCCCTTTCCAGGTTTCTCCTCTGCAAACCCCTTATTCCATCCCCCCTTATCCTGTTTCTATGAGGGTGCTTCCCCACCCACCCACTCATTCCTGCCTCACAACCATAACATTCCTCTACACTGGGGTGTCAAGCCTTCACAGGACCAAGGGCCTGCCCTCCCATTGATGCCAGATAAAGCCCCTTCAGCTCCTTCAGTCCTTCTCCTAACTCCTCCATTGGGGTCCCTGTGCTCAGTCTTAGGGTTGGTTGAGAGCATCCGCATTTGTATTGGCCAGGATCTGGCAGAGGCTCTCAGGAGACAGCTATATCAGGCTCCTGTCAGCAAGCACTTCTTGGTATCAGCAATAGTGTCTTGGTTTGGTGTCTGCATATGGGATGGATCCCCAGGTGGGGCAGTCTCTGCATGGCCTTTCCATCAGTCTCTGCACAACTCTTTGTCCCTGTATTTCCTTTAGACAGGAGCAATTCTGGGTTAATAATTTTGAGATGGAAAGTTGGTCCCATCCCTCAACCAGGGAGCCATGCCTAACCTCTGGATATGGTCTCCACAGGTTCTCCCTTGCCTTTGTGGGGTATTTCACCTAACGTCATCCCCGTGGGGTCTTGGGAGGCTCTTGCTTTCGTAGCGTCTGGGACTTTCTGGTTGCTACTCCCAGTTCCTTCCCCCATTGCTATACACTTCTATTCAATTTCCTGAACTGCTTTACATCTCTTCTGAGTGAAACATACTAAATGCCTTGAGAGAACTTAGAAATACTACTATCAATAGAAAACATACATAAGAGTTCTCTCAGATGGCTTTCTGTATAATAATCAATAAAAATAATTATGAGATAAAAAGAAAACATGGATAAATGATGACAATGATTTTCATGTATCATGTAGTAATCCTCAAAGACCAAAACAGCTTGATTCCCAGGGAAGCAGTTTTGGGATGTAATGGAACATTCAAGAAGTGAGACCTAGTGGTAGATCTTTAGGCCATTGTGGGGTATACTACCTGAAATCAAGGGACTCTGAAACATTCTCTTCTTTCATCTCCTTACTGTTAGTGGTTTGCTTCAACATGCATTTCCCACTATTGTGCTAAGGTCTTGTCAATTAAGGACCAAAGTGTTAAAGATCAGTTACAATTCGGTTGCCTGTAAACAAGGTAAGCCAAGTAATGCTTTATCTTTAGAATTTGATTTCCTCAAGTATTTTATTGTATAAATACAAAGACAGCATTGATACCTTAGCAGATTTGAAATATTCCACTGAAAGCTTGCGGGATCATTGCAGTATTTTTAAATATGAAATAACATGTTCAGATTTATATTTCATAAATATCAGTTTCTAGGCAGTATGAAATAAAATATCTGACAGCTGAATTAGAAGCAATTAAACAGGTGAGAATTCAGGAGATTGCACTAAAGATTACAAATGGAAATTGGACCTCTGAGGCTCTGGTCACCATCCACCTAAGAGAAAATGTTTGTGATTTTTCATATATTCATTCAAATATCACCACAGATAAGCACAGCATCTTCTTTAAGAGAGTGTGATAATAAGTTCATGAAGCTCAACCTTCCTAGTTTTATGTAGCAATGCCAAAATTGCTAGGATTCCTTGTTTCAGAACACATTTTATTGCATTTGTAACTCCAGACAATCTGAATTCTCCATTCACTTATTAATTATAATTCCATGTCCACGTAGATCCTTCATCTCTAACTTATTCACTGAATAGTTTAATACCCTGTTTCTCTAACCACGTGTCTACTCCAAATCCTCAGCATCCCCATCTCTTCTAGGTATTTTCTTGATAAGTCTTGACTACTTGATGATTGTTGCTTCTCAGATGTGCCTATTTATTTCCTCATATTTTTCTGTATTTATGAGGTAGGCACTGAGGTGCTTTCTTTTGTTGTGGATCCTAGCATAGATAGCTTCTTGGAAATGTTGCCATTTAGAAACATACCTCAAGGCTCTCATTGTACTTCATTAAAAGAGAGCTTTGAATTCTGGTTTATGAATCACCTCTTCTCACCAGGCTTCATTATCATCCATGCTCTCTTCCACAAATAAAGGAATGACTCACTATAATGTCAAGGACTAGCATCCGAATAGGCTAGATTACAAGCAACTCACAAATACTAGTGACACTTTTAGAACAAAGGTCCATTTCTCTTTTAAATTACCAGTCTTCAAACACCTGGCATTCTTAGTCTGATGGCTTTTTGGTGGTGCTGGGAGGTCAAATGCTGACTTTGTACATGTTAGGAATGAACAATATCCCTTGGTTTTCTAAGAAGTTTTTGTGACAGAACTCAGCATATAGCTATAGTAAGCTTTTCTCAATTTCTTATTTTTAAATTAATTTTATCTCTAGATCCATTATACTGCATTTTACATGGTATCATCTCTATCATATTAGAAATTAATTATAAATGACAATTTTTATTTCCTTCAGAAGAGGATCAAATTATAGAGAACAGAGATATGACTATTTGCTACTATTGCTCAATAATAATTCTGTTGAATAATTTAATTATTTGAATGGCTATATGAATATCTATAACATATTTCTTTATAAAAATAAGCTGCTCTATTAAAGTTTCAATCTGTAAACATTTCAAACCTTTGAACCTCATATTATATGCTCAGATAGTTTTCAAACCTAATTAGTTTATTTTTTAGCTTGTTTAAGATACTTCCCTGCATTATTAACTTCAGTTATAAATATATCTGATGTTCCTACATTCTCAAAGCCCTTTTCCCAAATCACCATGTCTAACAATGAGTTACATTCACTATGTAAAACTAAATATCATTCCCAATTCTCTATTAATGAAAATCAATTTTATTCAGCCACAGAACTTCCTACTATGTGTATCTATCATGAGCATCCATGCTTGCAATAATGCTTGGTTACCATATATGCAACACCATTGCCATCCTTTGATGCAGAAATTTTTTTATGAGCCTGTCTGTCATCTTCAGCATATTGGAGACATTTTCTGTCTAGATTAGATTTCTTTCCTTCTCAGAACAAAATTCAAGCTCTACATTTAGTAGGTATTTGATAAATATGTATCAAAATTACTAATAGAAAATTGTTTCATCTGAATTATATATATAACCATATTTGCTTATAATATTTAAATCCATATGTAAATTATCTAAATTATCTTAATTCCAGCCTTTTATGAATAATCTATCATCTATCTACAAAATATAAGTTTATATCTATATTATTTATTATTTAATATTATTTATTATTATTTATTAATATAAATATCGATAAATGTTGATATTTGATGATAAGACAATAGAAATTAGTAAATTTTGAAGAAAATTATAGGATATTGTATCTCCAGATAACACTTTTATGTGAGCAACACAGAAAGTGTCCAAAGCAGCAGACATAAATCTCCCTTAATAGAAAAGTAATCCCAAAGGTGACAGTGAAAGCCTGTAATGACAAAAATATATTGAGTCCTTTATCATGTAAGGGCAGCAATAAAAACTATAATTCTTTTAAGATCAGAGGTCTAGTTACTGCTCAGAGTAAACAAGTCTGTATCTTCACTTTGAAATAAAGACAGCATTCAGAGCTATAAATTGTTACACATTTCTTTAGCCAGAGAAACCACAATCAACTCTTGTTGATGAAGAAATTATGCCAATTACAAAAATTACCAAGGGAAACATATGACAATAAATAAAAATTTCATTGCTTCACTTTAAGATCGGAATTAATATTCATGGTGAACATCGGAGTCAAGGACATACTGCTTTACAATTTAGAGTTAAAGGTCTCCAATGTTAATTTAGAGTAGTCATTAAGTACTGTTTAGACAAACAAAAAATGTTATTTCCTCCAGGGGGCTATTAGTGTAAAGAGAGAGCTGTCATATTCACCTAATTAATGAAAACAACATTCAGAGATCAAGAAAGTTCGATATTTTCAAACCATTACTTTATAAGTCAAAGCTTTTGAACAGACATTCATAGCAGCAATTTTCTTTAGAAATACAATTACTGAAAATTCCAATTGAGAGAGTAGAAGAGCATTTTTATTCTTTTGTGAAAGCTATCTACACAAGCTTTTTGTACTATGCCAACAAGGCTAACACACAGGCTGTTATATTGCACACAACTGGCTTTCTTAATTAAGAAGTTTTCAGAAGGTTGACTAATCTTCACTGCTCATTCATTTGAAGATCACATCAGAGCAATTCGGAAGGCCCCCTGCTGCATCTTTGTTACCTGTAATTCTATCTCTAAATTAAATTTAGCTGAAGATGTACATTGTTTTGGAAAGGAAAAAAAATGTCAAAACCCCCACTTACTAGAGAATACATATGTAAAAAGTTAGATGCATCATATCATTTCTGTCTAACATTCTGATATTTGGAGAGATGATATGCACCTTCATACACATTTTCAAGTATCATTTTGGTTTTAATATTTTAGTTTTACATGTGTATATTGAATATATGCCACATGAGTGCAGAGCCTGGCGATTCTATAAGATAGCATTGGATTTCCTGGAGATGGAGTTACTGGTAGTTCTGAGCTATCTGATGTGAATACTAGGCATTGAACTCAGATCTTCTGAAAGAATAGTAAGTATCTTTAACTGTTGAACCCCATTTGTTTTTGTTTTTTAGACAGGATTTCATTATGTACTTCAGTATGTCCTTGAAATCCCATTTCTCCTGCTTCCATTTTACAAGTACTGGGATTACAGGCAGATTTAACCACAAGCATCAATTCATCAGCCTCTACAATATGATGAGCACTATGGTAGGTCCTGGATGCTAACCATCAAAAGACACTGTTTGTAGTGCTTATTATTGAAGTAGCTCTTGCACTTAGATATGCATGAAATGCAACACTTTTAAAAAATAACTGTCACTAGAAGAAAAATTTTACATACATAGTCTAAATAACTGTAAAAAATTAAACATAATACAGATAAGAGTTACATGTATGCATGTTGAACCATCAAATTCCAAATCTCCATTTCTTCAGCAACTCTTCTTCACTGGGCATATGAAAGGATGAAGAGAGCCTATTGTTTGTTTATAAACTAATGCCTATGTGATTTTTAATAAAATTGTGCCTAACCATAACTTTAAAAACATAATGATGTTTTCTCTCAATTAGTAAACTTTATTATCTAACAAAACATTGTACGTTATACAAAATGAAATAGAATGAGAATTGGGTAAGAAAAATAAATAATTCATGCCATAATTAGATGAAATAAGCTTTAAGGGAGTTTTTGATAATGAAAAACAAATATATGAAAAATAAAATTTATCCCTGGATTTTATCAAATGCATTTTGAAAAACTGATTGTCCTTTAATGTATTCCAATTATATTCAAATGACTCAGTATCACGGCTCTCTATCATTTTAGCTTTCTGAGTTAGGAATATACTAACTCAGAATAAGCTTCACATTTAACTGAAATTCATGTAAGACAAGCAGGAAGAAGATTTCTTTGTTCAAAATTCCTTGGTATTTCAAACTATATTTCATAATATACATTTGTCTATCATACAACTCCTTCTTCCACTCTGGGGCAATGCATCTTAAGATGGTTGGGGAAGAAAGAGAGGGGCACCTTTCTTTTGTGATGTGGAGGAGGTGCTAGTGTGAATCACTGGGAAATTTTAGACAGAAGTATAAATGGAAGTTAAAGTTTTAGAGATGAAATTCCTTTAAAGTATTCTGGTAAAAAAAAAAAAAAAAAAAACAACTTGAAAATCTTTCTAAAACTCGAGAAGTACTTGGATTGCAACTGAAGAGTGAGCCTTTTAGAGTAAGATTATACACCAAGTAGATTGGGTCAGCTTGATAACTCATCTGAAGGCACTCTGTTCACTTTCTTACTAAATACTATGGCACAAATTACTAATTCAGATGTTCTTTTGAGAATAGACTTCTGGGTATTTGCGTTTATTCTACTTGGCTGAATTCACTACTATGCTCCCAGCAACTACTCCAGTATCTAGTATAGATATGTTTATCAATCAATTCCAATGCATTATATGAACACAACATAAAAGGTAAGTTAATTTGGGAGTAACTAAGTCTAAAACTTCTGACATAAAATATAGTATTTTTCTGTTAATATTATTAATACAAATAACTGCAAGTCTATTATTTAGTAGACTGGGTTAAAGTCAATACCCAGAAATACAAATTAAATCTTAGTATTTATACATAGAACAACATTTTGTTATCATATTACTATAATCATTCTTCTACTAAAACAGCCATTGAAAGTGAAATGATATTTGGATTAAAGAAAAATCTCAATTCATTGAAACTGATAGAGCAACATCTGCTTGAATTATTGGAAGACAAATCAATTATAACACATTTTAAAATAATTTTGAGTTGCTTTGATTACTGAAAAAAAATCTAGCTTGATTTTCAGTACTTCTAAACGCTAGTTTCAGAAGTGCTCTGTTTAGATTTTCTAGATCACCTATGTAAACATTAAGCTGAAAAATGATACAATTTTTCCACTGAAATAAAGTCCTCTCCAAATCTACATTATATGATCCTAGGCTAAATAAAAACCACTGAGAAAAGTTTCTATTCTGACACATGGATAAGAATGGTGTGTAAAGCATGTAATGACCATTTCAAACCAAATAATAAGCTCCATTTATTGGTACTGGAGAGATCAGAAGTTAATAATTCTTGCTGCATTCTTCAAAGACCAGAGTTCAGTTCCCAATACCCATGTGGGTCAGCTCACAACTGCCTATAATTCCAGCTTCATCGACCACAGAGTCCTATTCTAGTATCCACATGCATGTACATATAGACACACACACACATTTACACAGACACATGCACATGCACACACCAACAAATAATAAAAGAAATATTTTTTCTTAAAAAGTCTAAGTGTGCCTATTTTAAGTTAAATATCATTATCAATTCTGTTCTCTAGGAGCACTATGATCTTGGAAATGGAACCACACGAAGAAAGTGGCCTTGGAGTTTGGCTCATGTAACATCTTGAAGGTATTATAAAAATCCAGGAATACCTATATTACAGTTTCTTTCCTGGAGGGAGTAAAATATCTTGCTTAAGCCACTTTTCTCAAATATGATTATTCATTTTGATGTAATATTGCATTGAAATGATGCTTTTGGAGCCTTAGAACAATACATGATATTTTCCTGAAGCCATTTTACTAGCCTTCAAACATTACCCATGCACTTCATAACCTGACTCTTTTTATGAGAATGTCATTTATGACCTTCTTGGAGCAAATGGATCATTTCAGATCTATAATTGTGAGAGGTTATTAAATCACTTAAATTCTTACTCTGTGACCTCTTTTTTTTTTTTTTTAACTACAGATTCTGCATCATGGAGCAGTTACTAAATGGAGAGATCTGCCTGAAAGCAAGAAATGTCATTGTAAATGTGCAATAAATCTAGGCCACAGCAAACTGATAAAAAAAAAAAAACATAGTGGTCCTTCATCTGGGATTTTATAGAAGGTGAACATAATGAGGTTATATGTGTCCTAATCATTGAATCCCAGCTAGCTATTTTCTTCCAAGGTGATGAGAAAAGGCAGAATTAGAACTCATTGAAAGAACCTGGATTATGCTAGGTAATTCAGGAATGTCAGCAAAGTTCTTCTAATTGGCTGTAAGTGTATTATGCACTGATATTGGGAATGGCTATTGAGTGGAAAATGGTAAGGTTAGATACGTTGGACTGATAATATTTACATTTATATTCTTTAAAAATTTCATAAAGAAGAATGATTATGACAGATTTTGAAGAAGTAGAAATAGGTTCAAACAAAGGAATAATTTAGCAAATATTAATGGAGTGTTTATCACCTAACAATGAAAAATATGATATGAAGTTATCTTCATCCAAGTGGAGGGAAACATTTTGTTTGCTACAAAATAGGTATGAATGCTCCTCAATATTACTCCCCCTCTTCTTCTTTTTACAGTGTAGAAGACTTTTTTATAACTCACAACTTTTTACCAACTGTTGTTTTCATCTTCTACCTACTGTGAACATGGGCTGGTCAGGTCATGTTTTTAAAGGATCATCTTAATATGACTGAAGCCACTGGAACAGAAATGCTTGGGTACTCCAAACCTACACCTGCTTCTCGGGACATTAAAAAATCTGCAACACAGTGTATGCTCTGTTGCCTAAAGCTAGACTTTTGAAAACACATCTTTGTCTTGCTCCTTCCTCTGAAGCTTTGTCTTGCATGCACTTGCTCAGTCTAGACTGTAGCTATATATGATTATGTGAACAGGTTGTAGCCTAGCAGATAGAAGCAGAAACAACCAAGAAAACCTCTGGGACTTCTTCTGGAAGGTAGGAAAGATCATGTTCTTTGTTCCTTTTATTCTACACTTTCCAGGCTGAGAATCATAGATATTGTTGCCTGACTTTCATATTTGAAAATAAAACTGAAAGCAATAACCTAGAGGGAGTTGAGTGAGAAACAGAGAACAACCATAGCAATTGATGGTCCATAAGTGTCAGCTCTGAAATGCTTACATTTTGATATCAACTAGAGAAGCAAAGCTCTTCTCTTCAGACTATTCTGTTTTATATCTTTTAATTGAAAAAAGATTTATTTCATTTTATTTGTATCCCTGTATTGGTTGCATGCGTGGATATATGCTTGGTGCTGGCAGAAGGTGGAAGTGTCAGATTCTTGGAAATGGAGTAAATGCTTTAGCTGGACTCATTCAGTAAAAGGGCAGCAAATGTTCTGAACTGTCTCTCCAGTCCCTTCAATTTTCATTTTATTTTAAATTATGTATATATTTACACATGTATATGTATATATATACAAACACACACATGTGTATGTGTGTGAGTATGTGTGTGTGTTTGGGTGTGGGCCAGTATGCATCAGTATGGTGACTGTAGAGGCCAGAGAGAGTGTCTAGTCCCCTGGATCTGGAATTATAGGCAGTTCATAGAAACCATGTGGGTAGTAGTGATCAAATGTGGATCCACTGCAAGAACAGCAAATACTACAGAGCCTATCCATGCCCTGTTTACACTACTTTTATTAATATTTCTGTTTGTATTTAAAATCTGTCTTTAATGAAAGACTGTAAATATTGTTCAAAGGATCTTTCTTTATTCAGATCTCTATCCATCATGTATGTTTAACCAGAGATGTCTGAACTCAAATTTAATAATCCATGAAACAGATGCAGATATCCATAGGCAAACATTGAACAGAGCTCTAGAACTCTTAGGGAAGAGTTGGGGAAAGGATTGAAGGCTCAGAAGGGAACTCCAGAGGAAGACCAACAGAGTCAAGAAATCTGGACCCTTGGGTGCTCACAGAGACTGAACCACCAACCAAAGAGCATACATGGACTGGACCTAGACCTCCCCACACATATGTAGCAGATGTGTAGCTTGGTCTTCATGTGGGTCCTCCAAAAACTGGAGACAGAGCTGGCCCTAAAGCCTTTGTCTGCCTGTGGATCCTGTTCCTCAACTGGGATGCCTTGTCTGGCCACAGTGGGAGAGGATGTTCCTAGGATTGCAGAAACTTGACATGTCAGGGTAGGGGATACCTGAGGAGGGACGAGCTTCAGCCTCCCAGAGAATAAGGGGATAGGGGGAGACAATTTCTGAGGGAGAAACGAGGAAGGGCAATGATGGGGATCTAAAGTGAATAAATAAATAATTAATGAAACATTTTAATACTCAAAGAAAAGTTAAACAGATAGATAATCTAAATAGGCCCAAAGACCCCTTATTTATTTGTTGAAACGTTGCGTGGAAGAGTATTGGTGGGATAACTCTATCCAAGATCTTTCTTAGACTAGTAATAGGCTAAAGTCATTGCAAACTTGTTTAAGATTCTAAAAGTTTTGGTGAAACCTTTTAAGATTTTACTGGAAAGAATTGATATGAACCTCTTAGCTTTCTCTTTTTCTTCTTTCTCACAAGAATATCTGATCGCACATAAACTTTGTCCAAATAAGTATAACTTCTGATGAATTTTTTTCTAGCAAAACAATCTGGAATCTATTTTTTTGTTTCATCATTGCTACCATTAATAATCTAAACATAGTACCCATTGCTTCATGTTCCTATTACTGTAAAATCTCACTGCCCATTTCCGATGTTTCAGCTTTTCTAAACATTATACAATGCAGAATATCACTTAACACAATTGGTATTGCTTAATAGTTCCTGATTGACAACTACTTACCATTTATATTTCAGCATCTGTCTTTTTCTTCTTTAATATTCAAAGGTATCTTTTGAACCATGACATATAAACATTCTGCCTGATCTTTTAGGAATTTGTTGTGATTTTTATTTTGTAAAGAGTAACAATAATTATTGCTGTTAATTTAACTGTTAGTAGCATTTTGTGTATCAAGAGGTTAGTAAATTATGATTGAGAACCCAGACTTGCAGCAAAACTTAGTTCTCTAAGTTGTTTTATTAAAATAGGATAAAGCTCACTGTTTCTTTCTTATGTACATATTGTGTCTTATTACAATAGCATAATAGTTGCAGTAAAGACAACATAGCTGGCAAAATCTAAAATAGTTAGCATCTGAACTTTTGTAGATAAAGTTATGCAACTTCTATTCCATATCTTTGTTTAATATGAAACTTTTCTTTCTCAATTAGATGTTCCCTACCTAAGAGCTTTAATATCACTCAAAGTACACTTCTACAGTCAGTACCCTTTTTTTTCTTATCTATATCTATTGACTTTATTTATCTTGTTTATTCAGGAATAGAACACAAAATTAGAACTGCAATGAAGCATGTTGTTAGCTGTTTCATATTCAAATGTTTGCTTTAATAAGAAGTTTTATTGGTCAGTGGCTGTTATTTGGCCTGTAAATCTACCTGTTTACTTTCTGCATCAACATTAATAGTATCTCATTTTAAATTTTTCCATGTATGTGTGTGTGCCTGTGTGTGTGTTAATATATGTGTTGTTGTTGGTGGTGGTGATGTTCTGTTGTGTATGTTTTAGAGAGTGCCATGGCACATATTTGAGTGTTAGAGGACAACTTTTTGGTGTTAGTTTTCTCCTTTTCCTGTGGTTCCCCGTGATCTTAATCAGGTTGACAGGCTTGGATGAATTGCTTTTTACTCTCTGAGCCATCAGTGGGTAATAAAGAAATTCAGCAGTTTCTTTCTTAGTAGGTATTTTCAAAACTTAAGAAAAATATTAATAATAAGACAAAAATACAGCTACTAATAAAGTTTTGCTACATTACAATTCTCATGACCAATACATATTTGCACTTTAATAATTCGTCTGTTAGTTAGGAGTGCTTGCTTATCATGTATGAAGGCCTGAGATAGATATTTAGAACTATAATAGATAAATGAGTGAATGAATATATTAATTAAATTTAAATGTCCTCATAATTATCAGTTATGTGATATTAAAGCTTTTCGATGATATTGCTAAATAACATTTTATTAATGACCAGCCTAGTAAGTATATATTAATTTGAACTTTCTTAAATATGTGTCTGTCTGCTCAATGTTAAATCATAACTTAATAGCTTTTTCTCTCTCATAGTACACTGAAATATTAGGTAATGCATTTCTAATATCCAGTATCTTAAGAACCTATCCCCATATCTGTCCAGCAGAATTAATTTCATGTTGCAAGTTAATAAAAAAAAAAAAACAGGCTATGATGCTAAAACCATGAATTTCTTGGATGGTAAAAATCTTTAAATGAAATAAGCAATTCACATCCATTTTAGGTTTCATTCGTACCAACTGGATATATTCTTTGAGAGAGGAAAATGGTAGAAAAATAGTAATTTGGATAATTATTGTCCTGTTCCAAAATAATTCAATCTTTTCAAAATACTTCGTGTTTGTAGGAAGAAAGCTAAACTTAGTGACTGTTCTAAGTTGATCTATCACTTTTGTAACATCTTCAAATATTATCAGAGTTATGCAACCAGAAAATCTCATTAAAGCCTATTATGACATGAGAGATTTTCTCATCAAAAAGTTGTGGAAGAATGCTTAATTTACAGTTCTGCAGTTTCAATATATCATTCACTAAAGACTTGAAATCTCTCATTAAAGACATTCACTTCACTTATATCTTGCTTTTATTTTTTTAAACAAAGATCTAGATTATGTGGTTTCAACTGCACTTCTATAATCAGGGAAATGAGGATTATGGGTTATTTTGTCCATGAGTAATTATTAGAATCATAAAGTAATATAAATCAGCTACAGTAGTGTTTTCACCAGGTATATGACAGAACTTTAATTCTATACATTATTTAATTTTAAAAATATGTCCTGAATATATCTTGTTGAAAAACACTGCAAGTGGATTCTGAAGGCAAAATATATCAGTTGTTAACATATTGGGATACAGCACATTTTCTTTTCCCCAATAGAAGATAGTTAAAAAGAACCATGTGGCAAACTGAAAGAGCTAGACTAAAGATGTTTATGATTTTTTGATGCATTGTGACTGCCATATCAAAGTGGAATGCCATTTGTCATGGAGATACTTTTCTGTGGTTGTGATATCTATTTAATACATTGGATTATACTTTAATGCCTGAATATTTCAAAGCACTTTAAGTACTGCAAATTATAATTTGACAAGTAGATAAATTGTAGATTGAAATGAACCTGTGCTCCCTTCATTGTTTTTGTTTTTTCTGGAAAGCAACAAGGTAGAACAAAGAGCTGCTGAGAACCACTTCCATTAAGCAGAATAGTCCTTATCAAGGAACCAGTAGCATGCCCCAATTGGAATATGTAATTGCAATGGAAGTGACCTTTCAGTGCCTCCCATCATCTATTTCAGGTAGAATTATTTATTTTAGTTATACTATGCTCTGTCACCATTGCTGGTAGGGAATATGAGAGCAAGATAACATGTCCTCTTAGTTTCATTTAGAATTAAGAGGAGCTACTCCTGAACAACTGTATGTGAACTAAGTGTAGAAAAGGTCATTTGCATCAAGAATTGACATAGATAATGTGACCATAGACTTTTAAACTTACCCCAATACCATAATATGACTTAAAAAATGATCTAAGGACTAGAATGAGTGTTTTAGAAGACAAAAGTGTTTCTAGATCATTGCTATTTTATAGACATTGAAAATGTTTGAAATTTCATTGAATGTAAGCCCTTGTGAATGATGGTCCCAAGTTTATACTTGGCTCAATGGGCATCAGTAAGCATGGATAAGCAAATGTTATAAATTGTTATACATCCTGGCTCATTATGTAAAATATATGGTTATTCTGTAGAAAAGAACATCTGAAGAAAAGAGAAAATGTACTGAAATTTTGTATATGGTAGAGGCTCTGCCACAAGTAACTATTGCAGAAAGCCCATCAAGTTGAGTTCAGTCTATATTACAAATAGAGTTAATGTATAATATGTTTTGTTTTAAGTTATCATGCTATGGACTGTCTTCAACTCACAATTGCTCACCAAAATGGTTATCTTTGAGCAATTTGCAACATATCGAGAAAAAACAAACATAAACTAGATTTTTGTCAGGAAATCAGTATGTATCATTTGAGTAGACCACAAAAATTTAATCTCAGGAAATTAAATAAAGGGGAAAATTTAAGCATTAATCTGCACAGACCAAGCTGTTTGGTAAAAAATACTGCATTTCCACATTATTGAAGTTGTTCTTTCTATTTTTCAGATATTCCTTACATGTTTTTGTCATGTTACTCCCATGATTTTTATTTGTAAGCAGGGAAAATATATAATATTCTAAACTAAGTTTATCATATCTAGAACAAGTTATTACAGGTATATTTTATCTTTTGCAAACAATTTGAATGGACAAAGTTTAAAATCTTTGTCTCTTAACATCAAAACATTATTATCACAAAATTGTTAGTAGATATTTATTTTATATGAATAAATGAATGAATTTCTCTAAGTACTTTTTGATAGATATTTAATATGTAGAATCAATGCCAAATGAGAATCATTTGATCTCCAAATAGAACCTTAAGACAATGGAAAAAAAAAGCAAGATACTGTGACTGAGAAAAATCATGTTTTCAGAAATTATTAGCAAAAGTTATCATATTCCTATATTTTAAACCATACATATTGAAATCTAAATACAAATATATTTTACTAATACTCCAGAGAACAGAGATATTTATGTACCAAATACTAAGGTATTTATAGTAGTTGCATATTTCAAATGACAGAATGCTGATGAAGGAAACCAAAGAAAAAGACCTACATAAATGGAAATTCATACTCCATTAATATATCCAGGACTCCACCTTCTTAGGATAGAATGTCTTCCCAAATCAATTAATAGGTTCTACATAATTGCCATAAAATTATGATAGGGTTAATTTTTTTATTATCTAAGTTATTTATTCAGCTTACATCTAGATTGCAGCTTCCTCTCCCTCCCCTTCTTCCTGTTTCTCCTTCTCCTCCCTTAGCCCATCTTTCCTCCCCTTCTCTCCAGAAAAGATGTGGCATCCTATGGAGACCAACCAGCCCTAGCCTATCAAGCCACAGCAGGACTAGGTGCATCCTCTTCCACTAAGGCTAGATGAAGTCGCCCAGATAGGGGCAATGCAGTTAAAGACAGTCAATAGTGTTAAGTTTTGTAGACATGAATATACTAAAATGTTCATGGAAAATACTAAACCATGCAATAGTTAAACAACTATAATGACCTTGCAGCATCTTTTCAGAGGATAGTTTAGAAAAGAAGAAAGTAGAAGGACTCACTCTGTTAGAACTTTAAGTCTATCATATAAATTACTCATGGCAACCATCTGTAATATAAGCTCACATTGTATATAAACACTGCCTTTAAATGAATCAGAGTCATAAATACAATATATATAGCAATTAAATGTTTGTACTCATTATTTTAAAGATTACACATTTAAAAATCAAGACATATATACATAAATATATGCAAAACTTTTACTTCACATGAAATGTATTATTCAATGTAGAAAGTTTCATAACATGCATCATCAAAACTAAGAACTTTATTTTTCTAAAGACATTAAAATTGTAAACAATGAAGTTATGGTATGTCAGGAAGTATTTTCAAATCATGTATCTATAAATGAACTGGAATCTAGACGTGCAAAGATTTTTCAAAAACCAGTGAGGAAAATATAGTCAATTCAATTATAAAATAATAGATAAGTACATTAATAGAAAATCTATTGAAAAAGATAGAGATGATGAATTAGGACATAAAGATGTTAGCCATCATTAACTATTAGACAAATGAAAATTAAAGTCCCAAGAAACCTTTCAGAATGACTTTAATGACAAAATACTTCAATTAAGTTGTGAACTCTGTCACCTGTGCACTGCCAGTAGGAACATGTAAAGTTACATTGTCAGCTAATGTGAAGGTTTGAATGAGAATGGCCCCCATAGGCTCAGCTCATATATTTGAATGCTTAGCCAGCAGGGAGTAGCACTATTTGAGAATGATTAGGAGATGTGGTTTTGTTGAGGAGTGGGCCTTGAGGTTTCTAAAGCTCAGTCTAGGCCCAGGGTCTTTTCTCTCTTTATCCAACTTGCAGATAAGATGTAAGATCTCACCTACTGCTTTAGCACTATGCCTGGCTGTCTGTTGTCATATTTTCCACTATAATGATCATGGACTAACCCTCTGAAACTGCAAGCCTCCAATGAAATGCTTTCCTTTTTAAGTTGTCTTGGTCATAGTGCCTCTTCACCGAAGTAGAAAAAATAACTAAGACTACTAGTTTGACAGGTTTATTTTTTAGTTTATAACACAATACTCATAATTACTCATTGATATTCATACCACAAAAAATAAAAACTAATTTTCATTTCAAGAAGCTGTAGGTGTCATTTATTTGTTTTGTTTTTAGTTTGCTTTGTTTTTTTTCAGGTAAGGTTTTCTTATGAAACACAGACTGATCACTAAAAATACAGTCCCCATTGTGCTGAGATTGTAGGAGTGGGTAACCCCTGCTGGGAAAAGTTTTAGCTTTAACAACCTCAAATTGGAAAAAGACCAGATGACATTCAGTGAACTAAAAAAACACTGAGATGTATGCATACTAATGAATACTATTCAGAAATATAAAAGAAATGCAATAATTTGGATGGAATCCAAACTAGTTTTTCAGAGTAAAATATTCAATTCAAAAATGGTTATATACTATTAGGTGGTTTCCATATTGGGTAAAATATTACAGAGAGAAAGAGAGAGAAAGAGAGAGAGAGAGAGAGAGAGAGAGAGAGAGAGAGAGAGAGAGAGAGAACAAACACATGGCTATGGAAGAATAGGGGAACTCTCGCACTGGTAGTGTTATTCTATATTTTAACTGCCTTCATAGTCTCATCCTCATTATGATATTGGATCCCAGTTTTGAAAAACATCTCCATTGAACAAGCCTTAGAAAAGGCTCCACCATATCAATATATATTATTTCTTCTCATGAAGTATCATTTTTATAATGAATTCTGTAATTACATGTTGAATTAAAAGGATTCATTGACAATATGTCACCATTTGGGGCATTGGGTAGCTCTATAAAGGAAACTGCTAATTGAACACAACTCTTTGAAATGAAGAAATACAATGAGAATGTCAGGATCAAGATGAGGTTGTTACTCTATCCAGGGTGTTCCCAAAACCCATCTCCACCCAACCTAAAAGAGGGGACTTCCACCCCTAGACCAAGCAGAGAGGGGCCACCCAGAACCCCCTCTGACTGGCAATCTGTATTCTTGCTTAGGCTGCGAGGCTAAGCACTGCAAGGGAATATAAATAAAAACTAA